>JAHQIW010005981.1:0-10171 GCA_019055375.1 Parelaphostrongylus tenuis | reverse complement strand
GATAACGAGGTCTTTTTTTTGTTTTTTTTTTTTTCCCCTTTTTTCCTTCTTTTTAACAAAAGCGATTCTCATATCCTTTAATCTCTATCAGGGATTTATTTCTAAAGAGGAAAAGACTTTGGTGCAAAAGTCAGTATTCTTGCACAGTAATTTGAAACATCTGCGCGAAACACTCCAATGCGGAAAATCCAAGGATTTGACGAGTGTTCTCACGTGAACACGCGTGATTCTGGCAACCTACCTCAAGCTAAATTTTCCGACCTAAGCCAGACACACTCCAAATGCAATCTTTGTGAGGCTGTTTGTAATAAATACTGGAAGACTCAAAATCGCAAACAGTGAGTGTTTTGAAAAGAACCTTTTCATTGTACGAGCAAAGATTCTCTTTATCAAGTCAAATATTGCTGGATCAAAAAATGAGTAGAAGTGCAATAAACCAGACCATTCTAGTTTCTGAAGAAGGCGACATCTCAGAAGACGTCAGTCATTACTTCACTGTGTTAAATGGTGTTCTGTATTGAAACTGTATTCAATAATTCCTATTATCAATAACCTCGCTCTCTTCCCTGCAAAAGGAACGTTGAGTATTATTCTTTCTATGCGGGATCGTCAAGACACCAATGATGCAATTGCACCTTCAATGAGAATTCTGTTAAAGGAGACATTATCAACAAAAACGGCACAACTTTCACTGCAAAAAGTTTCTGTGAAAATCTAAAAGTAGAATCGTGTTGTCGTCACACACCAGAGTTTTATACGGCGGCAGGCGCAAAATGTGAAATTGGAGGATATCAGCTTCGTATACTCAAGCTACGCAGAGAACACTTGGCAATATACAATGACGACACATGTCACCTATAAAGAATCCTGTAAAACGTATTATGCTTTTTTGATGAAGAAGCCATTTGCTGATAAATAAACTATCTTTCAGTAGAGAAACCACCTTTCCAGAAACGAACACTTTCAACATTTATTTAGCTTGTTTCTTTTTGTGTCGTGCTTTTATAGACGTTCGACAGCTTGAAAAGTGCCGATTCTATGGCGTGCGTGGTCTGTGGTTCAAACTTTCATACAACGTTTTCCTAAACAGTAAAATAGAAGGTTTTGCAATTCGTAGTTCATATTTTGGACTTCACAACGGAATTTTTTGTTCTTTTATAGTGATATTCTAAACTGGATTAGATAGAATAGTACTGGAGTGGCACATGAAAACGTATAATTTAGTAGAAAAGAACCGGGTCTGGCTAATTTGAAAAGGTCTACAAAAAAAAATTAATACTAATCGCTACGAAGTGAATGGAATGCAGTCGCATGTGTGGAATGTGTTCGTACTTTCTCTCCCTTTCCACCCAGGTAAGCTTTTTTCATTAGGCTATTGGGAATTAATCACACGCTCGAAAACTAGAGAATTTAGTAGCAAGCCTTATTCTCAAGAAGAGAGTTTTATATTAAGCTCCATTAGCAAAAAAAGATGGCTTTGTGCTCAAGAGTGCATGTGGCCCCAGTAGGTTAGAGGTTGTTTGCATCGTGCTACGAGTCATTGCTTCGATGTCACACTCTTAGCTCACTCAGCTTTACCAACCCCTCAGATCGGCAAATTTGTGCCAACTTGTCCAGGAGCATAAGCAGCACTGGCTCAATATCTCTGTAGGGCACAGCGAGTCATTGTAAGGCCAGATATGCACAAAATCACCTCAAACGAGTATGTAGTTTGAAAGATAAGTGCATGGCGCATCCCTCGAGGATTCTTCGACGCCAACTTAGTACTTCCTGATTTTTTGCTCTAGAGTGCATTGTTTCGCCTCCACGCAAAGTTGCCGACCTAAGAATGAATTTGAATCCTAAGCATACATCATCGGCAAAAGAGTTCTACAAGCAAAATTTTATTGGAAGAAATGTCAATGTCCCAAAAATTTCTACCTTTCAAAAAGCTGCATACTGGGAAGGCAAAACCTTTTAGCCATTTTTCCGCTTTGTCTCAAAGGTTCTGAAAACGTAGATTAATGAGCCCATTTTCTTCATTTTCGTTGCCTAAGTTTTCCATATATTTTTTTAATGTTAAAAATATTTCGCTAATACATTTATTGAACTGTCAGCAACGTGCGTAAAACAATTTACTTTAGAATTAGTACCTGTCTTTAGCAATTTCCAGCAATTTCATTTCACTATTCACAATTCAAGAACTAAGTCTAGGACGTTTATTTGCAGCGTTGGTGAACAGAATTGTAATAATCTAAACAAAAAGACGCTTTGCATTGACTGCACCTCGTATTTTCTTCACGAGCATGATTCGCAGCATATGCAAAACCAGTGGCCATCTTTCTATAGCACTCAACACAGCGTTTACGAGGTTGCAATAGCGCTATCAGATCTACTCAACTAACTTGCCTGCACTTGGCAGAAGATTCGCAACATCTCTTCGATAAAATGTCAAATGGAGTAAAAATATTAGTGATGTTAAAAGCCCTCCACTAAGAATGTTCGTACCCTTTTTCAAAAATACTAGTCTTCAGTATTTTTTCCAACCAGATGTCTTCTATTCTCATAACTTTTGCCTGCCCTCCAACCACATCGTAATGATTGGTCAAGGACAGTTCATGAAAGTTTGGCCAACTCTTTGCATCTGAGTACTAGGTCCGCTTTGAACACCTGCTTGTCGCCATCAAAGGGTTGGGTTTTGGGTGAGAGGGCTTTACTTGACCCAATGTCTGTGACAAATGTATTGTCTTTCATCCTGTCATTAGCTTCATCACGGAGCTCCCCTTCGGCAGTGTTTGTGAGCATGTTATGCAGAAAAGAAATTACTCACATGGGTAAGGTCCGTCCGCGTCTCCTGTATAGAAGGAGGCTGGGTTCCTTCCAAGAGAGATTGGCTCAGACGAAAGGCACCGTGCTGCTGACGAGACTGCAAGGCCGAAAACACGTGTAATGCACTGAAATTGCCTACAAAAGACCTTATGAAAGTCTCAAATACATTGTCATATTCAAATTTATCAATTCCTAATTTTCTTCTTCAAGCCAAACACGAGGTGTTACAATAAACATTATTTGACAGCTGACGTTTTGGCAGTTCGCCTTCATCAGAGCCTGGAAAGGTCAATTGTCCGCAACCCAATAAGCCAAACCTTCATAACTCCTTTAGGAAAAAATACCAGACCTAGATTTCAATCGCATCAAGCACAAAATTAACTCTCAGCATACTCACAACTTTTTATATGTGTTCCACCGAATGATTCAAGTGGAGACCATCGGAAGGAGATCACATAGGCACTTAATGCACCTAACCAATCAAAATAACAGCCTCATATACTGACTCAAATCACATGTGATAATGAGGCATTCCTCCCTGCGGTTTATAGTTGGATTGATTACATAATATAATACATTATATATTATTATTATATAATTCACCATATTATTATACTATATTGATTATAAATCTAGCATTTTGAAAACTCCACCCCGTTGGGATTTGTTTTGAGGAAACGTGTCACAACTCCGTAGAAACACAGGAAGGTCGCCAATTTCAAGATGCGCAGATTATTTATTTTATTAGAAGCAACTCTGTTTTGATAGCGAGTATCAAGAACATCTCAAAAAAGTTTGATAGATAACATAAAACCACTCATACTCGAATACTTGTAATTTGAAAAATATCCATCTGTAGTTTTATTCAACCGTCTTCAACATTCGAATAGCCACTTTTTGACATGAGAAAGTATAAATCTAGAATTATCTTTGACGAGCTGATGCGAAAGATTTTTTTTCAGTTATTATTCCGAATCTCTCATTGTTTTGATCTGCGCAACTTTTTTCAACCTACATTAGTTTCTTCAAAGCCAGTAAAGAGGCAGCGATAAGAATACTTTCTCAATGTAAAACAGAAATGATCTCCCTCTTTAAGGGATCCCGCCCGGTTAGTCGCTAGGGCAGGTGGCGCTTTTTCCAGGTGGTAGATAGGAGAATTAACGCGAGCCAAAAGCGACCGTGTGCTTCCCAGAGCCGCTGATGGATTCAGGAGATGAGCTCCCTGCTACTGCAGCGCCGATTTGACGAAACTTTATTTCTACTAGTCAGGTTGGCTAAAATCCTGCAATTAAGAGGCAAGGAAGTGTATGAAAGGCGATCAACAGTCGTCTTCAACAAATAAGCTTCCGCCCGCTCCTCTGAGAGAGACTGGCAAGCTACTCGTGAGTATCAAGCCCCACGTTTAGTGCCTAACAAGCTATACGTTGGGCATCAAAATGCTAAAAAACAGCAATAAATATGGCCGTACTGAGAGGCTGTGAAATCTCAGGGCCAAACCAGCCTGTCAAAGTCAAAATGGAGTAAAATGGCGACCTGGACGTATAATGCACGAACACTTGCTCACGAGTCCGCCGTAAAAGATCTATTGATTCAAGCAAGAAGGATAAGGTACGACGTCATTGACATGACTGAGACGAGAAGACGCCATCCTTTTCACGGTGTTTATGACATCGGAGAAGAACTGTTCCTTGGAATATGCGATAGCAGAGGTGCCGGCGGCGTTGGCGTCCTCGTCAATCGAATTTGACCGTGAACATCGATTCATTTGAACAGCTAACAACCTGTATCGGGAGATTATGGTTGAAAACGATGTGGATTGATACCGGCATTTAACCATCTTCTTTGCTTGCGCACCACTATCATGCTAAGAAGAAGAACAGGTTGAAGCGTTCTATATGGACCTCGAAAAAATCTTCAGAGAAGATCATACATTCTTCAAGGTCATTGTCGGAGATTTTAACGCAAAAATTGGACCTAGAAGAACGTCTGAAGAACGTCACATAGGGACTCACGGACTAGAATGAAATGAACAGAGTGAGTGGCTCATCTGAGTTTATCCTAGCTACCCAAACCATCCATGTTAACTCACAATTCCGGAAGCCTCACTCTCAGTGATGAACGTGGGAGTCTTCCAATGGAGAGTACCATAACGAAATAGACCACAACTTAATAAATCGAAGGTTTTGCCTGACCGATGTCGCTGTTGTTCGGATGTTCTACGCGAGGTCAGACCATCGCCTCCTTGGCGCAATGTTCAGTTTTAGGCGGAGAGAAGAGAAAGCCGCTAAATTTAAGCAGCGAAGTCTCAGAACTACCATAAACTGGGATGTATTCAAATCATTAGTCGGCTCTTGGGAAGACACCGCTGTCGACAACATCGACGAAGAATACGGGCGACTCGTTAAATGTCTTCACGTTGGCGCTAAAAAGCCGAAAGTCCTAAGGTCACGAAGAGACGCTTGTCTCCGCAGACACTCGAGCTTATACGTCAACATGAATAGCGGGAGCTACAGGCAACCAAAACCTTACGTCCGATCTTGAGAGACGCTGAAGAGAGGCGATAAAAGAAGACCTCAAATAGAGACAAGCAGCAGTCATAGCAGAAGCTGCAGAGGCTGGAAGAGCATTTGCACTGTCCAGCAATGCTTCGCCAATAACAAGACCAACTTGATTGCACTCCGATGACCTGACGGACACTCACAGCTTGCAGGAAGGGCAATGGAGAAAATCCTCCACCAGTACTCCTCGGATCTCTTCCTTAGCCATATCCTTTTACTGCCATAGAAACTGAAGGAAGACGAATATTTTACGGCTCCACCGGTCCTCCCTTCCAGAATACGACATGCTATATCGTCGGTGTAAAACATAACAGCACACAGTCTATACAGGAATGGACCAGAACACCTGAATAATCTTTCACCAGTTCTCATAGACACCGTGGCTCGACTCTTCACTCGCTACCTGTCAGAACGCAAGGTTCCCATTCAGAACCAGCATGACCGTACTGTTGTTCAAAAAGGGAGACATTCACGACATGGGCAATTATCGTCAAATCAGCTTACTGGACCAAGGACAGCCATGCCAACAAGCAGGGTTCCAAAAAGGAATTAGCACCATAGACCACATCCACACGATCACAAGACTCATTGAAGTTTCACGAGAGTACAAACAACCACTTTGTCTCACTTTCATTGATCTGAAGAAAACCTTTGATTCAGTGGAAACAGAAGCGGTTGTAGAGGCTCTGGATAACCGGGGCGTCCCTACTCGGTACATAATGATACTTTGTAAGCTTTATTAAGATTTCTCGACCAAAATATCTCCATTCTACAACAACATCGCCATTGGCGTAAGAAGAGGGGTTTGACAAGGCGATACAATTTTGCCAAAACTATTCACTGCCATCCCACAAAGCGTCATGCGAGCATCAAAATGGGACGATATGGGAGTGAAAATTGACGGTCGACAATTGAAACCATCTTCGCTTTGCTGACGATATCGTTCTCATAACACCAAACATCAGCTAAGCGGAACAAATGTTGACCGATTTCGATAACGCCTGTGGAAAGATTGGTCTTCAACTGAATTCTAACGAAAACAATGTTCATGGGGAATGGATGGGTTTCTAATGCCCCATTCACGCTCAACGGAACGACATTTCCGAATGCTCCAGTTACATCTATCTAGGTCGTGAAATCAACATGATGAACGACCTAGCCCCAGAGTTGAGCAGGAGGAAACGAGCGGCTTGGGGAACGTTAAGAGCATCGAAGATGTAGTGAAGAGGACAAAGAACATCCGACTCCGTGCCCACCTTTTCGACTCGACAATTATCCTGCCCTAACGTATGCAGCAAAAACCTGGTGGCTACGTAAGCAGGATAAAGATCTCTTGGCGTTATCGAACGCGCAGTCGAAAGGTCGATGCTGGGAGTATCCCGTATCTCGCAAATGAGAGGAAGGATTCGAAGTTCCGACCTACGTCAACGATCGAAAATTAGAGAAGCCGTTCTACACGCCAGGATATCGAAAATAAGGTGTGCCAGACACGTGATGCGCTTCAACGACAACCGATAGACGAGAGCCGTTACCGACTGGATTCCTCGGGACGTCAAGCGCTCTAAAGGAAGACCACTGACCCGTTGGTCCGATTTCTTCACGAAAGAGATGGAAGAAAGATATGATGCTCTGCGAATCCCTAGAGCGAGGAGGACCCACTGGGCTACTCTTGCACGCGACAGGGAAAAATGGAAGAGTTGCTGGTAATCAGCGGGACGACAGGTGATACAGGTGATGGTTTGTGATCTCACTACTCACTGAGAGGTCCGCACCTTATCATTGTTGTAAGAGCCCTTATTGGTCGTCGGAGCGTGTCACAGCTACTCCAGCGAGCGTAAAAAACAAGAAATGTATTAGACTGTCACCATGTTATCGGTGTTTTCACTGCTTTCGGTAAATGATCAACTATGGTAGACTACCGTGCCTGTCGTGTCTATCGGGTCCACTGGCTCACTCTTAGTTAAGTTCCGGTTTGAACAGCGAACTGCCTAATCAACCCTGGTAAGAAAATGAATCACCGTAGAAATCGTGAAGTATCAGGGTATGACGAAAATGATCAAGGTTTTGCTTGATCAAGGTTTTTTCTTCCTTTGTTGAAACCTTTTGAACCTCTTATATCACTTTGATGGAACAAGATCTTTTCTCCTCGTCCATATGCTTTTGGTTTAGTCATACATGTCTTCTGTAGAGAAAAATGCTGGCTTACGACGCAATCATATTGAATTTGTATTCAATCAAATATATTGCATTTTACAAAGGAGATCACGACAAAGATCTTTAGTTCTCATCTTCCCTAGTTTTATACAAAACCCAGGAGTCGTCAATGAGTAATTAAAAAATGATGATGCAGGCTGTATGCAATACTAGTTCATCAATATAACTCTCACTAAAGCTATGATTATGTCAATCATTAGCTAACTTACAATTATTTGGAGCTGATGTATATGAGAAAATATGGAGGACTTATGGATAGTGGAAGAATTCCGAGCGTGGACGGGCAATCGTGCTTGAGTAAAAGGCTTGGAACACCGGCACGATGCAAACTATTGGTCAGTAATATGTGCCTCCAAAGAACTATTCTCGGTATTTTTTCCCTATCCGCCATAGCTCGTGAAGCTTTAAAGAAAGATTAGTTTTCTAGGCTTTTTTCTCATTTTCAAAACTTCTTAGTGCGCTCTTACAGCTAAAGAAACACGGTATGCATCTCCAGAAAAAGACGTGCTTAACTAGAATATACAGAAAGAATAGACATGGGTTGCCAACGGAGCTCATGAGGCAGAAAGTAAACAATGAGCATTGGTTTGCCGTGCAGGATAAAAGCATCGTAACGGTGCTTAGGATCATCGACAAGAAAAAATGACACTCATCACCACAACGCACTGCTTTTTACTTAACACTATCCAATATCACAATTTAGGTATTTTCGCGCGATCTTCCATTTGGTCACTGGCCTATGCTGAACTCTTGAGCGGTCTATAAAGAGCGCGTGAGGAACATGACGTATACGGACTTCAAGATAAAGGTCTATGGCAGCTAGCTACCACCAGAAATAGCTCTTCAGCCGACAACAAACCGCGTTTTGGTGACGACAGAAGAGCATGGCGTTGCACGGAATGTCACCGAAAGATGGCAGTGGAAGAAAATCTCGTAAGTGCTCGACAAAAAACTAAACGAGCACATACAAGGCGCAGTCTATGTAAGAATTTTCTTTGCTCAGAATGTTTCAATTTCACCGATCCAAATAGTGGTCGCTAGCATCCTAAGTCTTCGAAATAAGAATTGTATAGTATATTTCAAATTGTCATGATGTATATTGTTTATGTAACAATGAATTGATTTTCTGGAATGAGTTAATTGTTGATTGTAAAATATATGATTTCTTAGGCAATTTTTGCCATGAGATGTTGATTTTATGAGTTGCTGTTTGTCAAATAGATATTCATAGTAAAAGGCTGATGTAAAGCAAAAGGCTCGGCGTGATGCAAACTATTGGTCAGAATTAGGTGCCCCCAAAAAAATATTCACTGCAATGATGAACGCGGCTTTTCGTACACTTACTTCAGCTACATAATACAATAACTTCCACATAGACCTCTATCAGAGATATTTAGTTGTAGGACCTATGCTTTTGAGTACGTTCTTGCAAGTGAAGCAATAGATATACAGAATAAGGGTTGGAATTTTGATTTTTTATCAAGGATCAGGTACTACCTCTGGAAAATAGAGGATTTTATGACAAGATATCGTCTTTATATCAAAAAATCTTAATGAAATGGTCGTCCGTGTATTCTTTTCTTTATGTAACTATAAGACATCTCAGACGTATAAAATTTTTCTTGTATTTTTATTGTTCTTGTATTTTCAATCTTGTATCCTTCGTGCTTTCAAGTAAGAACAAATAAGAGGACACTTACTGATATCATGGCTTTTATGAAAGATGACCCATCATAAAAAAGACCATAATTTATTGTGCGGATCCTACGACATCGTTTCGTCTCGTCGCATTTGTCCTCCACAAAAGTCTTCAGAGAATTCACGTGTTTCCTTGGCTGCTGCTTGAGGATTTGCCTCATCATAATAAAGTGAGTATGTTGGCCAAAACTATTCGCTTTGCAATATCGGAGATAGCCGATAAGAATTCCTCAGCATCCAGTTAAATGAATGCAGAAGAGTACTGCAGAGAGGATCAAACTGGAGCACCGTTTACCAGAGCAGTTGCTTGTGCACTGTATTCCTAACTACTGCGCAACTCCGCTTCGCGGAAAGTTGATTCACCTTTTGGGAAAATTTTTTGGCGTTCTCCTATACAAAAGATGACCAGCACGCGTCTCCTGATCGTCTCTCTCTCAATGACTTGCTAGTTGCTTCTTCATTCAGACTAATGGACATCCAAGATAAGTGGTGAAACTGTGCCGGAGAGCGACTCTTTTGGCGAGATGAAGAGAAAATGAAGGTAATCGTCTGACTGACTCTCAACTGTGGTAGTAGTCCTACCACTGTCACAATTTTCTCAGAAGCATCGTTTTCTCAAACTCATAATAAATACTATGATATTTAGGTTTGCTTGAAAAGGACGTCAAAAAATCAATGAGCCATTACCATGCTCGAGATCAGCACAGGTGTTTTATAATATTCGGTAGAAAAAAAATAAAGAATTAGAGAACTTTTTCCAATTTTTGAACTACAACATTGTTTGAACATTTGCCTACGGATCAAAACTTAACAAAATCAAAATTAAACCTCTTTAAAGTTGATAATTTAGATTTAATCTTGACGATAATGTGTTGATACAGAAAACACTATAG
>JAHQIW010005980.1:0-66169 GCA_019055375.1 Parelaphostrongylus tenuis | reverse complement strand
CACAAGCAAAGTATAGGCCAACGTCTGTATGCCACTTATGAAAATCGTTTCGTGCAATGACAAACCATTTCGCAAATAAAAACTGAACCTAAGTCAAAAAATCATGCAATGATAATTTTTTCCTTAATCAAACAAATTCGCCGCTTATTTACTCCAAAGCCCACAATTCCATGAAAATATCGTCTTAGTAGGCCTTTTTCAAAGCACCCAAAACGTCTCCTAAGAAGCGTTTAAAACCGAAATAATGAACATAGGTTCCAAAAAATGGTGGAAAAATTCACAGTTACAAAAAAAAGATGGTGACACCCTCCCTACTTACCCCTGTGAGTCGCAATTTTCAATGCCAGAGTCACTTTTTTGCACACCAGCCCCCTCAGTATTAACCAAGAACATTAGATATTTTCAGAAGTATATTTTTAGCATGAGAGTATTATACAAAAAAACCATAAAAAACCACCCTATCAACTACGATTACTGCGATTCATGTGTGAGTTCGCTGGCTGGTAGATTGATGTTAGGCAGCCCCCACCCCCCCCGCGCACCCTTTTGCCCCTCCTCCCCGCTCCGCGAAGATGATATGCTTTGAAGCAGGAAGGAAAAAGAATGCCAGTCTCGTGATCGGAAAAGAACGAGCGTCGTTCCAAAAGCGGATGTCCCGACCGCCATTAATACTGTTGAGTTTGATATTGATATTGACTGAGATTGATAATGTTAGAACGGACACCATGATACACAGCTCGCGTAAAAAAAACGCATCAAACCTTTAGCAGCCCCCCCCCCCCCCGAGAGAGAGATAGGCCATGGCCTACATTCCATTCGGTTCCAGCCATTAACGCGCCCGGGCATCTCGCGTTCCTCCAGCTACTGCGACTTCTTAATCCTCCTCCCGGCGACGACCGTCGCCTCCTCTCGCTCCAGCAGAGTGTGCCCATTTGGCGCGTAACCCCCCTCTTCCGCAATAGGAAATAAGGCTTATTATTTTATAAATCCATGTCTAACAGGTCCACTATATTCCCATTATTGAGCTGGATCATTTGAAAAGAATTCATGAGGTACACTTTAAGTAAAAACAACGCCCTAAATACCTTTACATTCTTTCAATATACGAACAGAAAACCTCCCAAACTCAAAAACAGTCACAGCGTTTTGAAAGGAAACACATTTTAAAACTGTTAGATAATTAGTATGCCTTTTATCTAGGTTTCGTAGTAGCTAGTAGTCATTCCATAGTTGAGGATCCCCTGTATGGTACAAATTTTAACCTTCCGTTGTGATGACGGCCTTCACATTTCGTTTCTACTATCGAAAAGGAAGATGACGACGCGCTTCGACTACGCGCCGAAAACTCCCATCGCCCACTGACCTTCTCCAGCCCATATACTAGGATGTCGCGCCTGCTCCTTCCTACACCAAAAGGCCCCACCCCCCTATCCGTCCATTTAATGTGGTTTTAGTTGCAAAAGGAATTATAGAGAAAAGACATTATTAGTTTTGTAATACAAGCGCCCCGCTTAGCCTCTAGCCATCAATGTTATGTTCGGCCATCCACCATGTCATGCGGTTGTGTGATTGACTTTGGCGGATCGTTTGTGCCGAGGAAAAACCTTCACCAGGTTCAAGATGACCTTCAGCCCGAAGCACATGTGCAGAGCCGTTCGACACGTCATTTAGGTCCTCGCCATCTCAAGAGTTGTGCAGCCCAGCCTTGTAGACTTACCATGCCTGAACGGCCACCATAACTTACCCAGTATGTCATCAAAATTTTTTTCTAACTGAAAAAGACGTTATTCATTTCTATGCACGAGCCCCAGTACCACGAACTCCCGTCAGTAATTCTATCCTAGCAATTGAGTTGTTCTGACAATTGACGGCCACAACTCTCAATCATTATCTTCATCACAAGAGAAAAAAAATGTTTTGAGCTCAATTTTCAAACCGTTGATTCGCCCATAGTCGCACTATTATTCTATATTCCGCAGAGTTTAGAACTGTCACCTATTGAAATTTTGTTCTGTATGAAATGATTTCGAATTGTGAATGAATTTACTCTGATTAACACCCAATTACAAACAATATAGGTGTACACGAAAAGAGAAGATTAGAGTTTGAAGTGTACAGACTGAACAACAAATTCCGCATGAGATTCATCTTCAAACAGAGTTCAAGACGGAAGAAGGGACTTGTTTAGGAACTGGCGTTTTGGTACTTTTCTCTCAGTGTAACTCCTCTGAATGGCAAAGCGCATTACTGGATAAACATAATATATATCTCTTGGTATTGCAACTACTAAGGAGTTTTGACTCGAAAACATACCTTCATTTATACAATGTTAAATCGAGTTTTATGGCTAAGAAAAAAAACATAAAGTATGTGAAAGCCAGGAAAATGAACTTCCACTTGCCTTTCCGGATTATGACAGCGAACAATCGCGCATTTTTTGCTCGCGCGGCGAACAGACAGGAAAAACTATCATTTCACAGTGTGCGCCGATAGTCGCTTGATTTCCTGCATTCGTCGTCTGAGGATCGTTTGGTTTCTTCGAGGTCCTAGCATGTATGTAGTAGACTGTCATAGTTGTGAAAAAATTGAACGACTCTGATTCGATCGTTTCCTAACTACTAGGCCTTCCTGACTCATTCATGCTTCTGCTTGCCGCTGTTGTATGTCAATTACACCGAAGCACTGACCGGACTTGACAGAAAGCGGATCGCCTACTCCTACCCGTTTGCCTGACTGTGCTGAGTTTCCCATTTTATCAAGAGGAGGAGCAAGAGCGGCATATACCCATGACATTCTGGTACCACAACAATCAATCACTCCAAGAAACTCCAGACATTCGACAGGCAGGCCCAGCCCCACCCTAGAATATATCGTCTTTACCCATCACCGATGACGCTTCTCTCAGATGGACAACAGTATTCGTTAGAAAAAAAAGCAAACTTAGGAACATCGTCGTTAGGTGCCTATAATCAAATGTTTGTTACCTATATAATGAGAGAACCCGGGGAGCAATCCAGACAGCCTAGTACTCTCTCCCATAGTGTAATGAATTTTTTGTTTCTTTCCCAGTCCCCTAATTCATGAATTTGATTAAAGAAATATATCATTACCCAAAACCACGTCCCCGAGACTATAGCAAACCACGCCTATCACCATCTTTGTTTCGGCATTAAGTAATTAGTCATTTATTATTCCCGTCTTAAGTCGCTCATCCAATAGAATAATTTACTGAGTAAACTAAAACAGTCGAACTTAATTCAAGGCGGTACTGCTCCACAACATACCAGAAATGGAAACACTTCCCAGAAAAATCGTACATTCCGTCACGAGTACATACAAATGACAGTACGTTCGGACCCTCAGATCAAAAAGCACAAAGTCCCAAGAAAGATTAAAAAAGAAAGGGGGATGATTCATGCACCAGTTATCGCCCGTGATGCGTGACAGACACCTAAAATTCCTCCTAACTTTAACATTTTGTTGTCTCATCTCCACAATCTCATTCCACCCTCCCCTCCCTCTCATCCAGACTCATGATTTTGATCCTCCTCTTCACCGTCCCGTCTTTTCTCTCGCAACTCTTTCCTGTCCTCTATCGCCGCACCCTACTCACCTATACCTTCATCTACCTGTCATCCGAAATAGACACCCCCTCATCCCTCTCGTCTAAAATCACCTACGCTCTCCTCCACTCTTTCTAATCCTCCCATCTTGATCTACCACGACCTTCCCTCCCCACCTCTCCCTCCTCCTGTATCTCTCTCGTCTCCTTTCTCTCTTCTTCCCCCCTCTCCTTCTCCGCCACCCCCCTTCATTCCTCCTCTCCCTTCTCGCTACTTCGATATCTCTCCCCACATTATCTCTCCTCCTTCGTTCTTTCCTCCTCTCTCTCCTTCGCACTTCTCCAGACCTTTCACTGACTTTATTCTGTCTCTTCTTTTTTCTCCCTTCCTCCCCCTTCCTCTACTCTCTCTTCTTCCTCACCATCGCCCTTCCTCCCACCTCACGCCTCCTTCCTACCTCCTCTCCACTCTCTCCTCCCCTTCTCTTGCCCTCCTCTCTCTTCCTCTGTCTCATCTCACCAATACCCGACTTCTGCACCCCCCATGCCCCCTCTCTCTCTCAACTCCTACCTACTTATCTATCCCCTATCTGCCAAGCTCACGGCTCGCCCTCACACCCCCTGCCGGCCGCCCCCCACACACCACCACACGGTCAAACCGCACCGTCGCAGCGCGGTCGCTATAGACCGCCCTCTCCCGCCCCCCCGTCGGCACCTGCCTGCTCTCCATCCGCCCCCTCCGCCCCGGCCTCTACCTGCCCGACACGCTCGTAATAGTGGCCCGGTCTACCACCCGGTCCACGGCGCCCAGCACGTCTCTTGATGACCCCTTCAATACTACTCAGTTCTTAGTTCAAGTTGAATCTCGTTACTCAAAACCAAAATATGAAATATATATGTGAAAGAAAACCAGAAAAACAAGAAACTACCTCCGTTTGCAAGGGTTGCTGCCATGACTGCAGCCGGTGTCGCAGTTTGTTTCCAGTGAGCAAAGCTGGAAGTAGAGATCCAGTTCTTCGCGCAGACCCTAGAAGATAGGTCAAATCAGTGAAAAACATATGTTGTCAGAAATTCACAGTTCTGATGTCGTGGTGTTGGATCATCAACATACTTGAGTGCCTGGTGGAAAACACTTGTTCTCCTTCATGTAATAAGAGAGGGCATAATTTCGATCAGCAGTGTCTCTTTCGGAAAGAAAGCTAAACAAAATAGTTAAAGCATCATGATATTCAAAAGAGAATCAGATGAAAGTCTCTTAATTCTACAACGGTTTGAGCATGTGTAAATCCCTTCAAAACTCTTCAATTCAAATATCCTTCAAGCTAATTCACTGACTATAAATCTGAATTTAGAGAAAATTTAACAAAGTTTCTTATGATCTGTTAGGTCGTTTTGCCGAATAAATCATATACAGCTGTGTTAGTCGTTGAGAAAAAATAAAATATAGAAGAGCATAAATAAGAAAAATAGAGGAAACTACTTATATTTTATCTTCAACTGTTGTTACAGCAATGTCATAATGTAATTATAATTATACGACAATGCTGTGTGATATGCAAAACGAGCCTCTGACGGGAGTTGCTAGGTTGAAGAAAAAGTTTCTCAATACCCGCGAAAAATTCAGATTTCATATTTGTTTCACACAATATCGTTAGATTCATAGGTGCAATACTGTAGATTCATGGGAATATCTCAGGATTATTTCCATAAGAAACTAAGAGTTTATAAAGAGGTAAAAGAAAAGTACTCGACAATGATTCGTCGAGAGCGCGCTGACTCAGCAATGCAGTGTCAAACCTCACACCACAAAGAACATTACGGAAAAGTTTGATAAATTGGAGGGAGTCGAAGTCTTTCCGCATTCAGTCTACAGTCCAGATTCTGCGCCAGTCGATTATGGCCTTTTTCCGCTGATGGAAGATTTCCTGCGTGGAAGCTAATTCGAGACACTTAATCAAGTTGATGAGGAATGTCACGAGTTTCGCGATTCAAGGCTCAAAAAATGGCACTTCGAGCAGATCCGGAAGCTAGCAGATCGTTGGCAGAAGATCGTGGATGATGAGGATCTTTATTTAGAAGAATAATTATTGTTGCTTTGAATTGAATTAATGTATAAACCTTGAACTTTCAGCGGGTTTTGAGGAACTTTTTCCTCAACCTAATAAATCCTAGTTTCATACGTACTGAGGTCGCGTGCTACTACAGTACTGGTATGGGTAAAACGGGACCGATTCCAGCTTGAGCTTCAAAATTTTGCACATCACTCAGCATCCTCAGATAGCAAAAAAGCGCTTAACATCTTTTGTAGACTTATAAAGAACTGATTAGAAAATAAAATACGTACAAAATGCAAAGATTCGACAGTCGGCATGATATCGCTGCAGCCAAAAGTATTAGACCTTCGATTCGCATATTTGACACGTTAAAAGAAAGCCAATGAAGATAAGGAACAATTGAATGCGCATAACTAACGTCGCATTGTTGAATCCAACATGTTCTCCTCCAGCTAGTTTTTTGTATTCATTTAGCACAAAATCGAAGCGATCCGCCATAGTGAGATGGTTTCGTATCAACGACGTTACAATGATCGCACCCGCGTTGATAAGTGGATTGTGTGGTTTTCCTGAAATGAGTAGAGCTGCTTCACACGCGGCATCTTCCTGCTAATCGATACGCATGATTTGCGTACTGTTGCTCTGCTTCCACCACTAGTTATCATGCTTCACTGACCATTCGAGTCCAAACATATCTCATTGAAAAGGCGACCACTTGGTTCATGGCCAACGTAGGAATGCACAAAATCAGCGCCGAGATCCGATGACACTATGGCGTAGTTGAACGCCTGAAAAGAGATGAATTTTGGAAGTCTAAGACTCTTTCTAATCAATTCTTTGCCATGACAGCAAAAATGTCAAGAATCACTCTCAGTCTGTTACATGATCTCATGTTTTTTATCCCAAAGAGCCAAAGAGTTCCCTTGTTATTCACAATTATCTCGAAGTTTCGACCAAGATCATTCGCGAATTTTTGTAAAACCAAAATTCAGCATAGCGCTGATGGAAAGCATACAGCCATTTGGTGAGAGATTTTGCTTCAAATTCAATTCACAGATGTTTCAGCTTTGGTCGAAGTAATTTCATAACTATGAAAATTAGACGGGAATCGTCGCAGATAGATAATTCTGTTGAATGGTGGATTCAGTCATTCTCCCTTTTCCACTGCTCCACTTCCTTAATCGAATATTCTACCACAATCGGATGTTTACCTGTTTTTTGAAAATTTCCGCATTTGATGATGAAAACGTTCACAGCTAGGAGTCCAGTAAAAACGAGGATGACATAGAGAGAAACAGAAACGGAAATTGGAAAAAAGAGAATGGAAGAAAGAAATGGAACAAGAGTCGGATAGAAACAATATTTTGAATTAAGACTGGTGAAAAGTTGGATTCGAAAAAAATTTTCAAGTCATAGATCATAGTTAAGTGGGCTTTTTCCACATACACGAACTGAATCTGAAATTAGGTAATACCTGCGATCTATGGCTGATCGCTGCTACTCAGTAAGCTCGATGATCACTGATGTCGATTCATTGTGCCAATTCAGGAAGAGAAGTAAGTGCATAAAATTCTGGAGGCATTCCGTAATGCGCAATCCGAAAATGTATTGATTTTAAAAAAACGTCCGATATCCGGACAGCCTAAGAAAGGCAGCTGTCTTCTATCGTTTTATTTTCACTTAATCATTCAAACTTTTGTGCAATTTTGTCATCCTAATATTTTCGGATTTCTTTGAATATCTCTTGTATTCGCTCTGAGAGTGGAAAAAATAGATATTTACTTCAGGATGGACTTGCTATCAACCCCAACAATGATCAAACATCACTGTTTTCTTGATGAACGGATATGAAGTTTTTTCTACACCATATATTCAAAATGACTAACGTCTCAGCGGTTTCGTCTTCTTCAGAACCGTTTCGTTCATTATAAGTTTTCCAGATCTTGCTAAAAAATCACCGAGTCTTAAATAGGTGGAGGTGATAATCTGGCCCTTCCAAAATAACAAGAAGAGATGTAGAAAAAATAACGGTCATGAACAAGGTGAAACAGCGAATGTGCTTATCAAAAAGTGTCCCACATTCATGTCCGATTATGGTACCGTATATATACTACACTTAGGATTACCGCTACCATCTCCATCCAGTCACTTGTGGAGAATGGTACGAATCAGGGAAAAGCTCTCATTTCCTAGATATTGAGGTAGGTGTGATGCGTAAAGTGCTCTTCGCTACCGATACATGAGAGACACGCCATGAATTTAACCTCAACAACCGTAGAGGTGATTGAATATGTGTCTGATATGCACAATAGCTTGTGCTGACTAACTCTGGCCTACACAATGGCTTACGGTGACCAACTAATGTATCATGTCGGTGTTTCAATCTTTCCAGGGAAGAGTGGCATCAGTTTACCGATCCTGGATAAGGGTAGAAGGCTTGATAAGCCCAAGGCGCGGTATTGAACCAACTATCAATCCAGCATGTATCATATGGCACTTCTAACCACTGCATCGTCCAGGACACCTCTTATTTTATAACAAGACATACAGCTGATAATTCAATAAAAGTAAGATTGTTAATCTAACGAAGTTGGGCAGTATCTAATTGACTACTATCCAGAGATCGGAAATCAGACTGACTGCATGGTGTTCATTCAATATAAACCAATTTTGGGAAAGTTGTGACCGTTGTTGCAAAGTAATTCCCGTAATTCCGTGAACAATAATACGTAGGATGAATCACTCAACTAATGAACAAATATTCCGGAGCTTCAGGTGTCTTCCGTGAAACGTGCCTCACTGTGACCTAAGCTCTCGAGTCGAGCGGATTTTGGAACAAATGATAACAATTTTCCGATCATTTCGACACTTGACGAGCTGAAAACTAGATACTCATAGAGAGTTCCACTCGCCGAGATCCATCGACTGAGAAGTGGTGATGGCCACAGTGTCATTGTACACTATCCGTCACCACATACGCCTCCCTCCTTGCTATAATGCAGGGCTTAATGTGGGGCGTGGGTCACTGACGAGGAGGGCGAGGCCTCGGAAACACGCGTGTATGACCCTGGCAAACCAACCTCGGGTAAGGCTTCAAATTTGGAAAAACTAGATACTCTTACAGAAAAAAGCTCTGATCCACCGTTCTGAAGGTAAAAATTATTTGTCAAACATCTTCTTAAGTCTAATTTAGGATGAGTAATTCAAAATCAAAATCCCTAAAGAATACAAGTCTGAAGTTTCTTAATTCCTAACGTAGGCACGACGATCGAAAACGTTGAGGATGCACTGGAGGACACCATCGTGGGCAACTGGAGGAATACCGTTTGTGTCTCTTCATAAGTTTTGGCACTAGAGCATTAAACACCATATTTATTAACCAGAAGTAATTAAATGCTTAGAAACACTATTCAAGGTATCCGCCATCACCCTGGACACATTTCTGCCATCTTCCAGGCAACAAATTGATACAGCGCTCGTAGAACATTATCCTTGGATTCAAAGAAAATTGTAAATCCTCGACACAAATGATTGATGTTTCGGAACTTCTTCTGTCTCAAAAAATGCTCCAGCGACCGAAAGAGATGATAGTCAAACGGCGACAAGTCAGGACTGTAAGGCGGACGATCTAACTCCCAACTCAGTTCGGTCAACTTCCTCTTCGTCAGTTTAGGTGCATGCGGCTTGCGTTGTCTTGAGGCAGATTGAGACTGTGGAGACGTCAACGTGACAGGGCTCGATTGCAGCGGTCCACGTACTCACCAGTAGCGCTTGGCGTTGATGGTCTCCTCGGCTGACGGCAAGTCTCAACGAATCGGCCCGGTCGTGTCCCAAGATATGATGAGCTTGCCTTTGGCGCGAATCGATGTAGACTAGAGTTGGAAGTTACCTTGGCCTGGTGACAACCATTTTGATTCAGACGACGTTGACTGTTCAATAAAAAAATTCACTTTCGCCGACGGTGATGACCTCGGCCAGAAGTGTGTCCAGGTTGATAGTGCATACTATGAATAGTGTTGTTAAGCAAATTCAATAACTTGGATTGATAAACTTGGTGTTTATTGCTCTAGTGCGCTAACTTATGGAAAGACCGAATAAAATAGCAGAACTTGTTTTCATTGAGGAACTTTTGTGATTCTCAGGATTTCGCAAGAGTTCACTATGAGTCAAAATATATTTGAGTACAGATTGACAGGCACAATTACTTCCGTACGTATGCATGGAAATCAAATCACATAGGTCTCTCAGTGTTCACAAACAACAAAAATCACTTGATATGCACCAAAGATAACCTCAGTTCATTACCAATCATACCATCTCACACTCGATCCTCAACGAATCAACGATCATCTTATATTCCTGATTTAGAGAGCTTTAATAGTCGTCGTCAACGGCATGAAAAATACCCAAGAGGAACTCTGACATCCGTACTTTTACAAACACACGTTGGTTTACAAATGATGTGCGTGTCAAAGCATAGAAACGTGACGGTGGTAAGCCGAACAAAATTACGCGGAACTAAAAAATGACCACTATCTTGTACCTAAGTAATGGCACACTCTACAGTAATCTGAAAACAAGTCTCTACGGAATTAACGAAAAATAAGTGAACAAAAGTTGGAATAAAAAGCACCTTTGATACACTCTGCACACAAAATGGTACTTTTGAGTCTCCGAAAGAAGCCCGTTGACCATCTATAGTGCAAATGGACAGGCCCCAGATGTCCGGGTCCTGCCTGGCCAGCTGTGGAATGTAAGTGGCTACGTTTCCATCCTTCACCTTAGTGCACTAAAAAAACAGATATTTTTCAAGTTTGCCACAATTCCATCATCCTTTTATTTGCGTAATGAATCATTCCGCGACCATGCAAAGTCTCGTGTATGCGGTCCCCACATATAACAACCTCATTTCAAGCTTTAAAAAGAATTGCTGGTTTTGACAATGATCTATAATCTTTCGATAGAAGAATGTAGTGGTTCTTAACATGATATTGTAGTAGTAAACTCTTTGCTTCATCGTTCAATAGACGTAAATTGTATGTTAATGCAAAAACAGGGTCACATAAGTACAAATATATATAATATATACATATACACCATTGTTAGAACTTGGATATATTCTGTAATTCATGCCAAGACGATTACCGGTGTTTTTCATACCAACAAACTCTATACGATACGATGTTCTCTATATCAACAAGAATTGTACAACGAAAGGTGATGACAAGGAATCAGACAAGGAAATTTTGATTATTGCGATGATGATCTTCAAACCCTTCAAATATAACTACGAAGGACGTAAAAATCTGAGCTTCATCCATTCATATGGTCATTTTGAACCTTTCTCACTTAGAAAAGAACAAGTGAGTGCATTGATTCGGCTGAGCAGAGGCTGAAGGATCTGTCATATTCTCCCCTCATTTATAAAGTTATGCTGATCCAGTGAACGACAACAATCCCCAGAATCAGTTGCGCGAACCCTGTCAGAGGCCATGAAACCACAAAATCCCGAGCTGTTATTTGCGACCACAGCCTCCTTCTCAAGATAAATCGTTTCCATATTTACAGCCTACAGCATAGCTACCATGCTTCTCCATGCGTTACGTCCGTCTCTTCCCTAAACAGAATCAGGAGGAACGCTCCATCAATGAAAGGGGCATAGGAACGCATACATGACAACGAACTTGAGCTCAACTACAATTCTGCCAAGAATCTGCAAATTCCACTGAAACAATGCTCAATTTAACTAGCAAAGAGAATCGTTGTTAACAATTTGACAGATAGTCGGGTCAGTTTAACTATCACCACTTTTCTTGCGTTGGTATTCTTATTATGAACATTTTTCTATATGTCGTTTTGCAAAACGCTTTCGTTTACTCGCCTAATGCAGCGGAGTAGCTATCAACTGAATAATTATGTGCATCTCATAGATATCTGACCTGTTTACTTAGTCTGCTTTCGTGTCCATTAAATTAATATAGAATCTGATCGAGGATGCAATCGTAATATTTGCTGACAACACAAAGATCCGACAAGTTTTGAAACAGAATCAAATTTACCTCTTCAAATATTATCTTTATCTGACTGCAGAACTCTCCCCAACTGGGAATAATGAGATGATTGCGAAGCGCTTGAGAGATCAACTGCATTGATGGGTGAACACATCTAAAGAGCACATATTAAGAGTGCTTATGCTTTAATTCTTGTAGACATTTAAAATGTACTAGGACTCATGCAGTAAACTCAGTTACCACTTCAATAGTCACGTGTCACCTTTCTAACCGAAAGACCAGGAGATGGTTCTCGGGCCACCTTTTGGTCCTTAGCACGTGATTACGGTGTTGCTTGGACGCTAAACACGCTGATACTGGTTCTTACTTAGCTGGGTTTCGGGATGGAGATGCCAGTTTTTTCGAAGTAAAACCCTTCAAAAGGTAAATGAGCCCTCTACCACAAAAGAAGAAGTCGTTCTGAACTGCTGAACATTCTTGGTTGTGCAGAAACTAGTAAGGTCGGTGCTATCGCCGATCGTGGGTTTGACAAAACATCTTGTAGGTCCTAAGAACTGATAAAGCTGCGTGAACAATCAGATTATCGCTTGAACATACTATAGTTGACTCCTTAATGTAGTTGAAATCATAAAGTACAACTCACTCTTTGAATTTATCGCGAGGAAGATGAAAATTTCGAGCGTCATCATCCTCGTCCTCGAAACTTTTCATTTTCTCCATCATAAGTCGCAAACGAGGATCGCTTTCTCGTAAACCGAATGATTTCAGGACCTGAAAAAAACAAACGGAGCATAGCTTGCAACAATCCCGATGAGTAAGTCCCAGGACAATCTTTTTGTCAAGCATAGCGCTGATTAACCACTCTCTTCCTGACCTGGTAAGAAATTGCCAACATTTTCATAAAAATAAGATTTATTGAATAAAATACTGGCTGACGTTGAGGCGGTTTCGTCAAAATTCCCTTGAGCACTCAAGGTCTTCTTCCTTTCAAGTCTTTCACTTATTTGATGGGTAGTCGCACAGAGCCCCACATGTATCAGGAATATCTCGGCTCAGGTCATGGAAAAATGAGGCTAAAGAATGGTGCGAGGTCAGGCATAACTTAAAGATATTCCAACTGACGGTTAATCTCTAAAATATTGAAATTTATCTAAAATGATCAAAGTTTTGTAGGTAGAAATCCTAAACGTTTATGTGGAGATACTGATTTTTGCCTCAGATCTTCTTTAGTACGTCTTTGTGCCTCATGAGCACTTAGTCGAGTTTCTTGTTGAGTTTTCTCTTTTCTTATTAGATGCTCCTTTATCCGGTGCATCATGGTCTAATCGTGTTGCCAATGAATTCGCCTCAATATATCCTACCTACTGGCGGGCGATTCATCCTGTAGCAGTTGGTATTTCCCAAGCTAGCACACAGTGTGACGATATCTCAAAAAAAAGCCCACTTCCATCAAACTTCGATATAAATAATTTATGCCTCTCTGAAATTTTGAATAGATACAGGTTTGGTGAAGTGATCTACTTAATGCAAGATTATGGACTTACATTAGAATCATTACATTTGAAGCATGTTCTATAGAACGGGCACTCAAACGATGGGCAGACGTGATCGTCGCTTACGTCAAGAACTGTGTTCAGAAATGGAAACGATCTCAGGATCACGGAAAACGATCACCAACAACATCTTATTTGAAGCAGACTACCATCATGAGTGACGATTCCGAGAGGAGGTATGAATGGCCAGAAGATGTGCAGGGAACCGCATTACTTATGAGGATATCATCTATCCAAGAAAGTATACCGAAAGGACATGTGTCAGAGTATTCACTGCTGCAATACTCAGACGATATCAGATATTTTGCACTGTAAATACACCTTGAAATGATCGCTCAGCATATAAAAAGGGAATAAAAACGTTTCATATATCAACTACTCCCTAAATTGTCCAGTGAGCACCAAACAACATCACCATATCTCTTTCACTTTGAGTGTTCCACTATTCGTACCACTAGAAAACTAGTTCGTCTGAACTCCATAGAAAATATTCTGAGCCAAAACTTCTATCCACTCAAGGATGCTTGCTCCAAGGACTAGGAAAGCTACACGCATTTCCAACTAGTCGCATCCAACTCAATTATTTAAATACCAAGATATTATATCAGTCACATATTATATATTAAATCATTCACATATCGTCCAGGAAGGACGCAAGAGAAAAATTTTTGAGCTGTTTCGGACACAACGTGCAAAATTTGTGAATAACAATTTACTTAATCATAACAAGCTTCCAAATCGATGCCTATATACTGCTCGCTTATTATGAGTTTTATATGAGATTGGGCAAACACGCGAACTTTGTTTATACTACCTTACCTTGATAAGTCTAGTAATGCTGGCCTCATCCCTGTTTGGCATTTTAAAGAGATCGAAGATAAGATCTTCCGGAGAAGAATTCCGTAGTTCGTAGGCATGGTTCAATCCTTCGACTGTTTTCGACAAGATCTGGGCCACTGATGTCTTTCGATTGAGGATCTCACCGATTGCGTTCACTAAACAAGTTTCAGTTATAGAAACGAACCGGCACGAGGAAAAAAAAAGCTATAATATCTATGAGTATGTTGTCCATCGACACAAACACAGCATCATTTATCGCAGCTCATCATCTCGCGCTCGCCATTTCATTTTCTTACAGCGAGTGTCAACAAATCGTCTAATCTTACATGTTTTTCACTGACTGAACGCTACGACTAGAGGCCTGCACAGACTATTAGGTCTCCAACTAAGTTTCCGAATTTGATCCAGGAAATGAAAATTATCCCATAAAAACAAAATTTTCTTCTACTTATTTTGCGCAGAATTTTCTTGCGCATCGTTTGGTATATTTTTGCACATACTTGTCCAACAATGGAGCCGTCATGGGAAGAAGTTCGCAACTTACTGCTTCACGAGTTTCAATTGGGGCCACAAATTTCAAACTGCATTTGACAATGTCAATCGTGCAAAGGTCGCCAAGATGTGGGTAGAACTACGGCGTATGAATTGTTTACAAAGTTTCGCAAAGGAGATACTGATTTGGCCGATGAACCACGATCCGGAAGACCGCGTGAAATTTATCGAAAAGCAATCACTGAAGCGATTAAAGAAGATCCAACTTTGTTAACCAGTGATTTGGCCTGTCATGATTTCCAAAGTCCAGGCGAGCAGATCCGAAAAATTTCGAAACATGCAGGCAAAAACTGGGCAAGGGCAATTGGATATCGCACGATCTCACACAAGCTCAAAAGAACAGAGAAAGCAAATTGCGCAAGCTTATAACGTCGTCATCGCCGCTCTTCGTTTTTGAACAGAATTGTCACCACTGAATTGATTTGTTGCCCGAGCGTTGGCAGAATTGCACCCAGGCAGACGGAGAATTTCTCAATCAATGTTATTTGATACTTCCGATTACTTGAAAGATAAATTTTTGGATTTTTGAACCAAGTTCGGAAACTTAGTTGGAGATGTGATAACATCGTTGCTGTTGCAGGAATAAATTGGAATCATGCTAAGTATTTGTGCAAGAAACATATATACATGGTTTGTTGAACGAAACTACTAGATAAATTGACTATTATTATTTCAAACCGCTGGTGAAGAGGGGACAGTGGCATGCGCGCCACGCTTGCGCGAAGAAAGGGATTCCGATTCCTCAGCGTAAATGTTTTTAAGCTCGCACACTGCTCTGTAAAAACCTTTTCAAAAACCAATTTGGTTTTAGAATCACTGAGACTCGAGCTATCAAATGAGCATCAAAACTTGATGAAAAGCTATCCACAGAGCCTAGTCGTACAGACGTAGTATTCCAAATGTTTGAATGAATGAAAAAAAAACATAACTTCTTCTACGCTGGTACAGCGCATTAAGAAGACCTTTCCAGAAAACAAGCAGATTGTTAAGATTGCCCTGAATCAAGCTTCCGAATGACCACTGAAAGTTTGAGGGAAACGCCCTATCTGGCGAAAAAGGTGTCTATATAATCGTGTACCAAGACGGGTAAACGCCGTTCTGATCGAGCCAAAATAAAGGTGCATGATCAAAATTAGTGTTACATTGAGCACACTACTAAAAAAAAAAGCCAATGAATGGCAGACATAATCTCGATATAATCGAATTCACAAATTAAGTTTCTTCACCACAAAAAAAAACATAAGCAATCTAAAGAGAACTTTCATAAAACAAGGAGTGAAAAGTGATCACAATCAGTGAAGTAAGATATAATTTTTTTTTTTGATGAAAGAGGAAGTTGGCTTTCATAATTCTGGTACGACGAAAGATCTAAGCTCGTCGGTGAGCACCACATTCCTTGCCATGCGCTGAAGAAGATTACAAGCAGAACACCGAAAAATGCTGGTTCAAAAAAAAACCACTTGTCAACACTGAGTAGTTTTTCTCAACTAATGTGCATAATTGACATCCGCTTCTTTACTCACTGACAGGTCAACTCACAACTACTTATGGAGATCTCACCAAAGCATTCTGCTCCTTCACTTTCTTCATTGAAAGATGAGCACATCGAGCTACGGATCTCGAAATTTTCGTCCAAGAGCAAGAATGCGGCAACGGCTCCGGCTCCAGACAACATGACAATCGATTCCCTTCTAGTTAAAAGCCGCTAACTGCATGAACTTTTAGCCACGGTACTCTCGTGAAGGGCACACTCGTTCGTTCCAACAGCTGTAATGTTTCAAAACACTATGACAACGACTATAGGAGGGCTGCTCTATCGTTGTAACTCGATGATGAAATAAATACGTTTTGCACGAGCACTCTAGCTACTTGATATAGCGGCTGCACTTTGACGTCATACATCTATGCATCGGTTTTTTTTTTCTAGTCTTTTAAGCGGAAAAAATGAGTAATCCGACCTATATGAACAATCTTTAGGTGATGACGTCATATGTTTGATGCTAATGAAGTCGGAAAAGGATTAACAGTACCCTTATCAGCACAGCTTAAGATAGATAGTCTTATATAAGCTTGACGATTCAAGAAAATATTGACTGAGCATGATGAAGTTAAAGGAAAATCGATCCTCAAAATTGTGTTGCGACATGTATTGGTTAATAGTTAGATCGACTAGTGCAAAATGTACTGGCGCCAAAAAACATCAGTCAGGATAGCAATGTTTGTCATGTTAATAGGGTGTTCCCTAGTGAGATGGTTTGAACGAACAATGCTTCTTTCAGCTAGACTCAACCCAATGCGATAGTTAACACCCTTATCGCGAGAGGTAACTTATAGACCATTGTCTCGGATCACTCCACTTCTTAAAGAAATGACGAGTTGAAACATTCGTCGAATGAATCTGTTTACCAATTGTTAGCCCAATTAATCTAAAAAAAGCCCTCATTGAAAGTTTAGTGCACAAAAACAACCATAATCGGCGCCTAGGGATATCATTAGGGAAGCAATGGAGGAAATCTGACAGTAATTAATCAAAACAGGTGAAGGATCAACAATAAAGTTGGGGGTGACAAGAGCTTCGCTTACATCGTCATGGACACCATGTTATAGATGCGTATGATCAGTACAATAGCAAAAAATTTGAATTTGATACCGAGTTTTATCAGAATGGATTTACCTTTTTCCAAAACACTTTGTGGAACACAGAAAATCTAGCGTTCAATTTGCTTCCTCCCAAACATCCTCCAAGAAAGGGTTCTAGAACATTTCACGTATTGTTTCGGCTTCAGAATTGATAAAGGTAAACAGCAAATTCTCAACTTCGAAGCTTTTCCTCAATAAACCGCGCGATATGATCACCTCTTCAACACTAAACGTTCAAAAAGAAGTTATTAACACTGAGTCAGCAAGAATGAGTGGACAAACCGAGATTACTTTCGTCAATATAATAACTGAAGTAACCTACGGCCAATTGCCATCCAAATTACCGTAACTTCCCATAAAAGACTGATTCTTTAGCTTGAACAAGTTGGCATAGTTACAGCAACAATGATTTCTCTAACACCTTGTAGTCATCGTCCCTGTATCTCTCACTAAATAGCCCAATCGGTTTGGTGACGTACTTGTCCAGTTACTTCACTCTGCCTAGTGATGCATTTGTCACGATAAAATCATTTTGAATTTTAGAACAAATATACCCCAAACCACATCCATATTTATACACATTTATTAGTTTATACAAACCCATATCACATATTTGGTGCATCAAAACACTTCATTCGACTCGTTGCCTAGTTTCACCACTAAAAAATATCTAAGACCTAGCATGTGCAGCCAGCTGCTTCACAAGGACTCTAGGTTCATATAAACTATGTCATTGTAGATTGTGCCGTCACCACATTGGCCTTTCTCTTGCTATAGTGCAGAGCTTAATGAGGGGTTGGGCCACTGACGATGAGGGCGAGACCCCTGAAACACACGTGCATGGCTCTAGCATACCAAGCCTTGAGTAAGGCTTTGAACATTCTTAAAAATCATTTGGAATGACTCAAAGTTCTTCCTGAGCGTTGCTAATTGTTGGTTGAGTTCGTTTCTCTGTGGAGGTCTGGCATAGATTTACTAGCGCCTTCTCGAGCCTCTACCAAAGACCCACAGCCTCTTTAGATCGGGGAAAATTTTACCACATGAGTATGGTGGAGCAATTTATGAATTGTAGAGAGATGGGATACTTGACTGTCCTAGTGTGGGGTTGAACCTGCTTTGCGCAATATTGCTTGGTATCTGTCAAAACTGCACTTTTCACGCCCTTGATCATGTCATCACCCTAATATCTGTCAGACAATAGAACACATTTTTCTTACAACATCCACAAATATTCAGCGTTGATGAATAGTTTTTGCATTCATAATTCGATATGAATGAATTCATCAGACAAGAAAATGACTGAAAATAGAAAAATAAGCTAGAAACGTCTCATGTAAAGTGTGCACGAATTTCAGAAGATACTGGTCGCTAGGTTGGAAGAAAAATCTATGTGAAATTGAAACCCATAATGAAAAACTAATAACTTGGCTCGAATGTCATGACACTGAAGATAGGAAGCACAAATATACACAGTTATAACGAAAAGACACAAATTCATCTACTGAAATAGCTCAAAATCCGTGAAGATCTGAGAGCAAGAAATCTTTGAAAATACTTTTGTGCCAGCCTGGTTATTGGGGATTTTAACAGAACGAATTCGGTGAAGTGTTAATGAAACTGAGAACTAGTCAAGAGAAAGTTAAACATAATCATTATAGTGGATGAGTCAGAATTTTGCAGCTCAACTCGTTCAACTTCTTCAAACTAAATTGTACCGTGTGGAATTGAGCGATGAAGCGGAGCAAAACCTCTGAGGCATACAGGTTGCAGAAGTTCCAGCAATTTGTGTTCTTATCAATTTCCTGACGATCCCTATTTTATTCCATGCTTTGTGAGCATTAGAAATGATACAGGTCATATTGACCATCAAGAATCATGATAATATTAAGGAAAAAATTCCAATGCCGGAAATGTTTGGAAATTTCATCTCTTAGCAAACCACCGAACTGAACGTCGTCCATTATCGTGTAGAATCCAATTTTCAACGCATGTCATAGTGCGAATGATGAATCGTCATTTTTATTGCAGAAAAAAGATCAGAGGACATCATTACAGCCATCTCTAACTGCTTCCGAAGAATTCGTCGCTTCGAGAATTCCAGAAATCTCTTCTTACGAAACGAAAAAAAAAACTTGTTTCAAAGATGTATACTTTGCAATGGATGCTTATTCATCAAAACTCTATTCCTTCCAGTTAAACGAAGAAAAGATCACCTTTCTAAAGCACAATTCATTCCGTGATACATTCTTTTGTATCGCCGGAAACATATGATGGGCAAAAAACTAAAAACCAGTACTGCGATGCTGTTTTCTTTGAGATTTTTCGATTCATAAGATTCATCAATTTTGTAGAGTGGTGTGCAAAAACGTTTGCATCAGCAGGGATTTGAACCCAGATCTTACTCTTACTCTTACCCTTCTTTACGTTTTTGCACAACACTCTACATCATTGGGTCTATTCAAACATCATAACACCGCAATCGGTGGTCAAATAAAGATGATTTCCGATTGATTATTCACCAATTTTTTTTTCAAATTCTTCACACGTTACGCATTCACAGAAGAAATGTTCAGACAGACTAGGAAAGGCTTGTGAAATACAAAGGATGCAAATGTTTGGTATTTAAAGTCATTTTGGACAGAAATCAGTTGTGTTTTACCCCAACGGTCACTCACTTCCAACATCATGTGAGAAGTCAAAGACTACCTCCATTGTGCCAAAAGTGCAGTTTGTTGCTTCTCGAGCCGAAAAGTCAACTTATAGATTGATGGTTGCCTAGCAGCTTATTTTGTTCGATTCCGTTGTCCGCGACTGCGGTAACATCTTGCCATTCGCACCGACTAGCAGCGGAAAGGTTATATAGTGTTGGCGGGAATCTTTTCAGAAAAAAAAAGTTGAATAAGTTACGAGGAGATTTCGCTTTGAGTAAAGCCAGGTGGTATATTCCTTGATTAGTCAGGCGATTGATTACGTGGAACTCAAAAACCATAACAAATCCGATTTAGAAAAAATCAGCTGAGAATGAGTTCACCTACAATTATGCTGGGAATGCGCTTCGTTTGGAGGTGACTGACCCAACAATGGCATGCTCATCTGAAATCATAATTGATCATAAATCACAAAAACAGTCACTGATGAGAATAAGAACTATAAAGATTTTTAAGGAGGCATAGTTGTGCGTGATATTGTTGAAATGCGAAATTACATAGTCTAATGAAAATTGATCTATATTTCATAATTCCTCTCCTACGTGACATTGCTGGAGATCCTTGCTCAAATTATGAACGACATTTTCATCCGAACAACTAGGTCATATGTCAGAGAGGAAGCTCATTTACAACTTGAAAAAAGTAAAAAACAGAAGAAAAACTCGCCAAACTGGCGTAAGGGGAAATATGAATAGGAGCCCCCAGAAAAGATTCGCTGTTCTGAAGTTAGGAAGTATCACAGGATAGATCCATTGAACTATACTGAGCGAAAATAAATTAAACGTATGCAAAATAAAAAGTTTCTCATTCAGAAAAAGACTGGATATTTCGAGGAAGGGACAGCGGAAAGTATCCAAGAATACTGAGAGGAAAGCAATACGTCAACTAATTGGCAAATAAAACCACGTCATTATAACGGATCGAAATTAATGTTCGCAATAGAAACTGAGCAAACAGCGACTAGGAAACCACGATGCGGACAAGGGGGTCAAGTGAACGACAGCGTTGAAAAGCATCTGTGCTCTATAATCCTTGAATCACATCGATGAGTCAAGCCCTCAGTGCATCAACGCCCAAAGACACCGACAGGGCGAGCCAGACCACCGCGTTTGCGACACCTTTTGGGATTCTGACTCAATGATGATGCAATACAGGAGAGACAGGGAATTCCTAAGATTGTTGGAATTGGGTAAGAATGACTCGACGGAAAGTGATTGATAGCAGGTGGTGTGGGCACCGAGATGCATTCGCTCAATACGAGCGCGCCGAACGTGCACTATGACGCAATCTGACGGATGTACGAGAAACGGAGGAACAGGAAAGCTTTTAGCGAAGTGTAGTCGTCAAAAATCAGAGTCGTGTAGGCGACAGAGAAGTTGGAGACTGATTTCTATCGGTACGGGCACATTAAGGACGAAGATGAAACGCGAACGGAGAGAGACGGTTTTCCGAAACAAAATAATCAGGATGAATGATGACGGTCTCGGATGAGAAAATTCATATGCGGACACGAAGGTCATCTGATACAATGCGCATTCCATGGGGTTTCCAGCAGCGTATGAGACAGAGGAAAATACGAGTGCGATTTTCTATGAACTTGTGAATCAGCGTTGAGGAAACTAGATAGGGAAACAAATTTATTGATCTCGGAAGAAAAAAATGCTTTTCCAAAATCACTGATACCGAGGCTCCGCGATCCTCATTGATGAAAGGCATGTCTGTCATGATCAGGTGAAGTCGAAACGCTTCAGAGATCTCAATGATTTCCTGAAATAATATCTTAAAAGTAAATTTTGTTTCAAAGAACAAGTGAACTATCAGCGTAACATGAATTCGAGAAATATAAGAAAAAGGAGGAAAAGAAATATGAAGGACGAAGTACTACTACTTTGGTTTTTGGTAAACTAGATGGAGAGATCTTCAATTTGGAATCTAGACTAATCTTCCAATTACTTTCATTTTACGTAAGGAAATTTTTGAATACACAAGCGCTTCACGGCTTCATAACCCGGACTGGAATGAAATATGGCAATAACCAACAAATCTTCACCAAAACTAGAGGATTGTCAGCATTGACTGTATGAAGTGTATCAACTCAAATTATGAAACTCATCGCTCTTCACTATGGAAGAACAGAACAGGAATAAGAATTGTAAAAATTCAAGTCACCATTGTCGCACTGCGATCAACAGGAATATAGCGGAACGATTCTGTGTTAGAATGCAGTAGATAAGTAGAAAGTAGTATAATCTAAGACGGAGATCCGATCTAAAACAAAAAACAGTGGGACATATTGCGAAATTCTCCGCACATTGTTGTTCTGGACACCTGGATGACGTGTCAGAGAACAGATCAGACAGTAAAGTAATATCAGGTAACAAAATTGATGACATGTCATCGATTGTGGCTAATAATCAAAAGGAGTTACCTGATATCTACACTAAGAGTATCGAATGTATCCCACTGATTCTACAACGAAAAATCAGCCGTAACTGAAGAGTGAAACCGCTCAAAACACTACGTTTGGAGACATAACTACCTATATCACTAGCGTATCATGGAGTTATCATAGTGATGACACTGATGTTGACTTCTTACCCACACTTTTGAAATCCGCTTACTCACATAAACCTCGCTGCTATTAGCATCGTTTTCATGATTCCCAGAAATCCTTACACAAAACTCATTGCTGATGCTTCTTCAAGTTCCTCTCGTAGCCCAGCGCTAACAGGATTAGCAAAACTAGTTCCAATCCTGGATTGAGCTCTTTGTTTTCATACCTTCGAGTGTTAAGTGATCAAATTTGAACTGTTTTCCATCAGCCGACTTAGCAAACCTTTCTACCACTTATTTCTCCTCTAGAAAATAATCAGGAGGTTCGCTACACAATAAAATGGTCCAAATGTATTATAAAAGCAAACGAATTTGTATAGTGATGGCGTAGAAATCGCTGACTTCCTTTCGCAACATCTGTTGATTACTCCAGAATCACAGAAATGGCCAGAATATCGTCTTTTACTTGCTCAAGAATATCGTTCTTCTAATTCGTTAACACATTTCGCAGATATTGACCAAAGGTTGAAAGCCTTCTTCAAAAAAGAAATGTAGGAAAAAGCATCTTCTACACACCCATTTTCTTGTTGATATCATAGAAACATTTGTGCTCTAAAAGATAACATTCACATTACAAATACAATTGAAAACAGACACTTAATTTAACACAAAATGACTAAAAATCAAAGAAATATGTTACCAACTGATCAGGCGATTAAGTACACTTGCAGACTACATATTGATGAAGAATTTGTTTCAATCAGAGCCGAAGAATAGTGGTGCTTTTATGGAGGTTTTTACATGGGAAGCACTGAATGCAAATGAGAAAGTTCAAGCTCAAAGCATCCACTGCTGACAGTCGCATCTTCTGAGAATTATATAATGGCCAAGAGCTGAGGTTTTTCTTTTAGTTCCTTCCCTCGAATATAAATATGCGTTACACAGAATAATACGTTTCAAATGAAAGTGGGCCGCTAGGAAGTGGGAATCTCTTCTGAACCTTAGCTGACGAACTATGGTAGTTGTGATTTATACTCAGAGTGCGGACTGGATTGTTTCCCTATTATAGATAACTTGTCTATGAACTGAGAAAACATCAATGTCCTTGATGCATGACTTCTTCAACAACTCCATATTTATATCGAAACAAACGATCTAAGACTGGGAGATAAAAAAATCGCTTTTGCATTGCATAAGGAATTGTCATTGGTCATTTCCGACATAATCTATCTCAGTGGGAGAAAAAACCGATAAAGAATTGACGCAAAGACACAACTTTAGAGAGTTTACCTGAAAAAAAAAGATGAAACATTCCTCAATCTCGTCAGGTAACATACAATTATAGAAAATGTACAATAACGTAAACATATCGATTCGTTGGTTTGTGAGAAACCCGTAAAATTAATTCTCACTCAGTCCCTCTGCTATCTCCTTGGAGCTTTTTTTTCTTGCTTAAAATTGAGGAGATAATAATCGAAATGCACTCGCCCGTAATCCCACTAATTGTTGAAATATGCTCAAATTTGGACGGTTTTCATAGAGGAGAGACAATATTTTTGGATGCGTATATATAATGTTCAAGAAAATAGCTAACTCAACAACGAATCCACCCAGATCTGGAAAATGCTTGACAATTCCATTCGGAAGTCAACTAGTAGTAAATTTATGCCACGTTAGCGATCGGGGAGAATTTCATGGACATTTTGTTGCTATTAGAGAGCGGCATAAAAGAGGTAATGTTACTTGTGGTGTTCTTCGCGCCTTTCCTAACTGCACCACTTTCGACGTTCTCTACAAGCAAAATAACTGTGAAAACTTTCAATCGATTATTCTGAGACACTGCCTAAAATAAATACATTCTGACAGCATATTTTAAGCATTCCATAGGGTCTATTATCGCGTTTATAAAGTACTAAAACTTGTTTCGGCCTTTCAACCTCATCACTCTGAAACAAAGTGCACCGTGCTATTGATGAGGTTGAAAGGCCGAGACACTTGTCAAACATTTTACAAGTGTCATAACAGACCCCATGAAAGGCTTAAAATATGTTGTCAAGATGTATTAAATTTGAGAGAGGTCTCAAAATAGTCGATTAAAAGCGTTGATATATATATAATATACATATATATATACATATATATATATATATATTATATATATATATATATATATTCTGGCGTGAAAATCGTAAGCTTAGCAAACGGCACTCTGCATTCAATCACTCTGAAGAACTCCAAAGTGATCCCTTCACCATATGCTGAGTGTAAATAGCCCAGCGTCGATTCCTCTGCATAAGGGGTATGTCTTTGAAGAACTTACTGAATCGAAAGGCATCGTGCTACTGATGAGACCGAAAGAGGAAAACACGTGCCTAGCTTTCTATAACTGTCATAACTCACCTCATGAAAGGCTCAAAATATGCTGTCAGAATGAATTAACTGCATAACAACAATTGCAACGCTGATTCGAAAAAACAAAAGTATGTCTAATTTTTTTTTCTGATAAGCAGACACCAACTAAAAAACAAATGCCTTTGAGACAGTTCAACGGTGACCTGATGGAAAATTGGCCAAAAAGTGACACTATGAATCAAATCGGCTAAAATAGTGGACGAAAGGGTCAGCAGTGAGAGATTCGCTAAGCAAATTCGATTATGAAATGCGAATAAATAACGAATGAATAACAAGTGAATAAGTAAGAGTATAAACAAGAGTAACGGCACCACTGGGGGCGGAGCAGAGCATGGGGTGCTTCGCCAAGCCTCCACACAGTCCAAATTCCTTCCAGTAATTGAGAATGAATAATAAGTCGTTGTCAGAGAGAATGTTGTAGGCTATTTCTAGGTTGGTACATTGGTGGCTTACGTACATTTCGGCGGTTTCACCCTCCTTATCAAAGCCACACGCCCCACATTCACTAAAATAAATCATTGTGTCTAGAATGAGACTCAAGCTGATATTGGTTCACCTACTTTTATACCTTCCGCTTTGATTCAGTGCAAAGAGAACGTATGCAGCTGTACAGTTTCTATGTATACATCGGCACAAAACATAATCTGCTAAACGTTTTCACACCTTTCACACATTGTATTTTTGAGTGTTATAACGGCCGAGACCTGTCAGCTAGACGGACAAACAAGCGCTAAATCTTAGAAAGCAAAGTTCGTCATCGCTCTGATGCCGATCGACTTGTAACGAGCATGCCTGTGATGCAATAAGCAGTGGATTTCTGGCACTACGGTGAATCGTCCTGACAAACACCACTTCATGTTTCTTAGCGGATTTACTAATTGTAACTTACCTGCGTATCCTATCACTACGCTTGAACAAAGTCGATCCTTTACACTCTGTCTAGGCTATACTTAAAAACTAGTTAAAGATAACGCAAGAATCAACCTTCATTAAACCTTGTAATAAATAACCAGTATTTTCCTAATTATTGAGTGAAGATGCACTTGATGATAGATTTATCTGGCTAATGTTTGGGCCTTTAGCCGTCTTCCGAGAGGCGATGATCCATGGCGATTGCCCACTGCCGAATGTTGTTACATCGAGTCGGATACAATAGAATGAGCAAAGAAACCACACTGTAGAGGGTGATTTTGCGAAAAATTTAAGCTGAAAAAACCTTTGACTTTCTATATGTCTTTTCCAAGCGGTCATGTCCAGAAACCACACCTCCTTTTTTTCTGTCTGTGATGTGATTGATCTTCAACACATTCACAACTGCGCTATTTTTCAAAAAGCAGCAACAATTCTTCGATAACTGGAGTAGCCGAAGTTCTCACAAAAGCAAAAGATCCAAAAAAAATCTGTTCCTTCGTCCTAGGAATAGAATTAAATTCTAATGAGCAGGACAATAGAGCAATGTTGCACGCCATTGGAAACAACGTCTGGCGGCCCTCTCTCCCAGCGCTCTCCCGCAAGTCCATATGGAGACTCCTTAGCTCGGCTAGGCTTAAATCGCAAGGATAATCGTCTCGACCGGTAATCTACGACATTCATAGAGAAGACGAAATCGTCAAGCAACAGTCGACTAACTCGTGAATTGTTTGAAGACCTTTGTGGAAAATGAATGCGAATAAACGAGCCTTCTTGCCAGAAGTGCTGGAATTAGCGCAGTATATGTAATGACGGGTCCTGTGAAAATATGACTTTAACAATCCATCACGTGCCCATAACTTCTTTCACATATTTTAACACCAGTTACTGTGTGAAGACTAGTAAACAGACTTTCCTTCCTCAAAATATAAACAGAGCAAAATAAAAAATACAAAGATTTCTAACGCAAGCGCTTCACTGTGAAGACAACTGAGAGACTAGGGAACACCATTTTATCATGCTAAGCCGAATCGTGCCCGTTCAATTGCTTTCGCATTCAAACTACGAGCGTCAATAAAAAAAAGAAAATGGAAGTTTCATGTGCTTGAAGATATTAGTGTATCATCTCGTCAGAATAAATGAATTTTGCAGCAGCCGCTAACGATCCGTAGATTCTGCAAGGTCCATGATGTAAACGGTTTCCATTCCAACACTATATGAATCGAAATCAATACATACATTCGCGATAAAAGCTAATGATTCATCTCCCAGTCAGAAATAGTTCAAGAGCAAAGTGCGATTGTGTATGCTTTTGGAGGCACTTTATCGTATTGACGTAGGCCCATAAGTTTTTGAAACTATGCAAAACGACACATGTTAAACGCTTTTGCCTCACTTATTGATTTCCAGCTGAATTAACTCTCATTTTTTTTAAAAAGAGTAGAACCTTCTAGATTATCGATGATAGTTTTCCTTACTTCTACTTTCGATCTAAAATTTCTCTTCGTTATATCAGTAGTTGATTAGACAGTAGATATTAAGAAGAAAATCAATCAAACAATTAAGTAATATTCAAGAAGAACTGAAACCATTTTTTAGATTTAGTCTAACACCGTGAGGAATGTGCAAGAATAATTATACAGCAACGTAATAGGCACTGTAGGGTAGGAAATTAACTAACTCGGGGACGTTTAGTGGAGAAAAAAGAAATATAAAGTCTCACTGAAGACATTTGAGCGCGGAGGGAAATCCAAGGTCTCAAGCGGACCTGTCGAGGTCTTACACCAGTTTTTCATGATTAGTGGAAGTTCTACTAACATCTGCAGCATGTATTGTAGGTGTTAAAGTCAATCTGGTGATAGATTAATGTTTTCTTGAGCAGACATAAGATTGATAATAAAGCCCGAGATGCACAATAGGCTATGCAAGCGTGGCGGCAGAGGACGAAGGCATGGATTCCATGCAAAAAAATCCATTTCCCTTTCGGCGATCTATTCCGCTGCACTGAGCTTTTGCCCCACTTTGTACTCAATCGATAGATTGTCGAGATAGGTGCTGATTCAGACATGGCTATGGCTATTATATTCTGGGTACAAGTGGACTACGAAATCCATTTTCAATTCTTCGGGGATAGGACTTCTCAGTTTTTTTTCAGACTTTGAATATTTATTCGATAGCATGAATCTCGACGATTTCAATACTGTACTTGTTTCATGAAAAGGTTTTTTTGCTGCGTTGTAGCAGGAATGGTTGATGAGATTTCGGAACATTCGCAACAAATGGCACCGAGGCGGTTGTGGTTGGTAGATTGATTATTCAACTAACATGAATTTGAATGATTTCAAAGCTAAGTTTGGTTATTCAAAAGGTCTTCATGGAACGTTGAAAGAGTGAAGAAGTGATTACGTTTCACACTCATAAGCTAATGCTCATGGAACGTTTATTTGAAAAATAAAAAGAGAATTAAAGTGAGCCCACAGAACGATATAACACAAATTCTTCTACAATTTTAATACAAAAACTTAGTTATTTAGAAACGGAAAAAACTTTAATTATCAGATAAGAAAGGAAGTTCTGGGCCGCTTGTAAAAAATTGAAACTTCCACGGTCCGCCAAGTTTCGGATCTAGTCGAAGTACAATAACTTCGACTTTAAATCAAAGAACTCGTGAGATGCCTTTTCAACTTCATCGAACGATTCAGATTGAACACCCTAAACGAGACTTATCTTGAGGACAAGATCTCCGCTATTGAGGGTTGAAACCAGCGTCCACCAGCAGATTTGCTTGTTGTGGTCTTCCTTTTAACTTCGTTTGATTTCATCCGGTGGCAGCACTCTGTGAAAGACGCTTTCACCAACAATGACGCAATAAAACACGAACTTCGACTGTATCGTTGGACTTGAAGGAGGCTCGTAAGAAAGTGAAAATAAAGACGAACAATATCTAGACCTTCAGTGGGAAAATTCCACATAAGAAATTGTGATATTTCCATGATGTGCGTAGGAGTTATGCTTGTTAAATTGCCCTAAAACCTTTTTTCATCCGTAGTAAATAACAAAATAGACGCGATGCTATAGCACATCAATTAGACCCTTTCAGGAAACAAGTGCACTGTTTAAATTGACCGAAATCTAATCCATCGAATGACTACTGAAATCTAAAAAAAGCAAGTAGGGCCTCGTCTCCAGGGGTTGAAAAATGGATTGCTATAACCATCTTGTACCGATTTCTATATAGAATATCTAATAAATTACTAAAGCACACTCGTTCGAAGAATTCAATGACCGGTAGTTTGACTAATAATCGATTGCTATTCCACTCCAGTCGCTATGATAAATTATTGTTGTCGTATGGAATGAGCAAAGTGGAGGAAAGTCGCATGGAAATAACATTGGAAATACCGATATGGTCACAACGTAAACTACAGAACTTGTCCAAGCTGATATTAATGTGGCTGCATGGTGGGAGCATATCAACATGAGGTTTTTTTTTCTTATCACAGTTTACTGTGCGGATCCCAGCATTTTCTTTCAATAGATTCGTTCCCTCGTACTCATCTTCCACAAAGTTCACCTAACATTTCACGTGTTATTTTCGGCTGCTGCTTAAGAATTTCTTCTACGAATGTTTAGAGTGCTGGCCAACGATTCTCCTAGCGATCCCGGTGATAGCCAAGATAGGGGTATTCCTAGGCGTTCAGTTGGTTGATTGCAGGACAGCACTGAGAGCGAGGATCGAGTCAGTTCTTGCTTACCACCTTGCCCTTCTGATGCACTTCATCACTAACTTCTTCGCTACCTCCCCTCCATCCCTCTCTTGACATACAGTAAGTAGTAGCGAATCACTTGTGAATGTAGCAGTAATTGCTATAGATGAATAGGTCTTCGAGTCAGTTTCGGCACCGAATTACCACCACCTTTCCACCAAATGCTCGATTTCGCGCCGATTTGTTGCGCAAGATCTTTTTGATGTCATCACGGAACAAATTCTTGCATTTGAGTTACACCACTTATCGTGATAGTAACAGCACAATATAGTGATACAGAATACATTTGTATATGCAAATATATACAGAGAGAGAGAGAGAAGAGACAGACAGACAGACAGACAGACAGAGCATAAAAGATAGAGAGCAGGGGAAAGAATGGACATTATGGGAACGGTTGACCAAAATTCGGACCAAACGAAACACTTCGGCTCGGTTGAATCCATGAGGGGGGGCGGCGGGTGTTCTAACTCTAGGAGAAATGAACGTTGAAGCTTGGAAAGAGAGGTTATAGAAATTTTGTAACAGGGGCACAAAACAATGGCAAAGTGCAACGAGGGTGCGTGCCGCTACATGCAAAATGTTATGTGGATCTGGCTGTGGAAAGGATCAACAACATTTGCTATTTTGTTGAAGATTGATGCCTAAAGGGCATAGTTCTGGAGCGATAAGGCTTCTTTTACATGCCTACTCTATTCTCAACCGCTCAAATGCTTCAGCTATCAAAGAATCAAATCTCTTTTTCTGAATATTAGCAAGTCCGTCAATTTGCATGAGCATAGGCATTATTCCACGCATCAATAGCACGAAGTTGGCGCCGAGCGTCATGTGTTAATAGAGAACTAAGAAACTGCTTTAAATGAAATACCGAATAGCTAACATCAGCCATGAACACCTCCGCTTATTCTTTAGGTCATCCATGAGGATCCCTTACATCTTTCCGCAGTACGACTTCTTTCATCCGAGTGTACTTCCCATTATAAGGCCGGCTCATTCAAGCTTCGTTATCCATCTACGACCTCTCGGAATTGAAAAGTGGAAAAGGTCACAGTCCCAGATACATATTACGGATAGAGCCGTACACCAATCAAATCACAGAAGGCGCCGTTCAAGAGCCTTGTGGATGGTGTGCAGAGTCATTCGTTTGGCCTATGTATTAATCCAAATCTTCGCTACATAACGGAATGCTGGAAGAACCGTTGGATCAAAGAGCTGAGTACGAAGTTCTGAATCCGATAGCTGGCCAGTAGATTTTCTGAAAGCCCCAAAGAGGCTCACGCTACTTTATTCGTTGTAACTCCTCCTCCATGGTGTTCAACAAGCATTTCAAGCTCAAGGAATAATTAGCTTGGGCAAAATTTTAGCAGATTTTGCTGTTAGAATTCAATAAATAATTTCCGTAACGGCTACTTTATTGCGTACATCGCAGCTTTTATACACTTTTCCAAGCTGATTTGATGCTTCTGCTTGATTTGTAATACTTCTAATATCACATAATTTAGTGACTTAGGCAGACTGATATGATGCTCACAAAGCATAAAAAATTGCATAGGCATTAAGACATGTAGCCAAGAAAGCACTTCCGAATGCAAAGCGTGAATAAGGTTTGAATAGTTTCCCAGCGTAGATATAAGTATTGATGACGAAATAAGGTAGTCAGCAATCCATTGGCCGATGAAGCCTTCCATGTGAAGATGAAAATCGATGCTGACATTCTAGAAAGTAATTACGAGATTTCCAAAAAAAAATTCAACCATCTGTTATTCAGCAAACATATATCATTGCCCATGACACTGAAAAAGAGAAGAAACTTTGAAAATAATTGAAAAAAAGTAAAGTTAAGTCAATATCAAAAGACTAAGGTCGCTATTGCTTGTTCATATGCTGTTGGACTGATTCAACAAGTTTGCGAATCTTAATGATTACTGCAAAGATTCTTCAGAATCGATGAAGTTCACAAAATACCCAGGGGTCTACAAACTAACAGTTTCATACAGAGGTAATTTATAGATGCTGTGAGTGAAGATACTGGCAACCATAGAGGATTGAACCTTATACAGTGACCCTACCACTGACGACTCATCAAAACTCTTTATATCATCCAGTTATAACACATGTTTACCACCTTGGACGAATATACACAAACAAAGGCCCAATTCAGGTTTTTTGAAACCGCATCAGTTTGCTCTAGTGTTGTAGTGGAACACGGTTAGGGTTAATCAGGTTAATTTCGAGCAAAAGTGAATGGACAAGGAGAAGGTTAAAACGAGTGATGCAAGCGTGATAACGGCAGTTGGTAGCAGTGACTCTACGTTAGCATTGGGCTTATAGCAGGACCAACGGAAGAGGTTTTGTCTAATGAGACGCTGCAGTAATTTGATTGAGAAACTAAGAAAGCTACCAGTTGGTGCTAAGATGTAAAGTCATAACATAAGAACACAGGAAAGCTACCAGCTGTGTGTTTGCATGGAAAATCAGAGCATTAGAAAGCACCAGCTGGGTGTTTGTCTACATTCTCCATAATTACAGGAACAGGCAGTGCTCGTCGAAAGGGTTATTTGTAAAAATTCATAATTCGTGGTAAATTCTGATGTCGAGCATCTCGGTGGTAGATGGGCGGAATCATTACGTGTGCTCCATCCAGACATCGATGCTTTAAATATCCACCGTTTTCATACGATGACTATGAATCACCATGCAATTGGGAATGAAATAACAATCACCTATTGGTAGGAAAAAATGAATTACACTGCTCGAACAATGCTGACGGTAGATGGATGAGGCATTATTTCTGATTGAACACTCATTTATAGGGAATTTTTTGACGAAATCGCTATGCTATTTGTCGCCAAAAATTCTAAAGTGCATCGATCCGAAGCCCAACAGATGCGGATTAGAGGCTGAATTATGAGAATTGACAATTCACTGAATATGAAGATATCCATTGATCTGTGTCTCATACGTCCTCTCTAAAACGTTCCATAAATTGTCTCATGTTTTCTAAATATTTCCACATATTGTGCGTAAGAAAAAAAGTTCAAGTACCTTCCAACCACACTAGGAGCCCACAGGAAAGCGAGTCACAAAATAATTTCTTTCCATTCATACTATAATTACATCATCAGAGAGGCTTTGAAGAAAGAAATAATTAGACTGTTGACGACTTTGAGACGAAGAATGCAAGTAAAATTGAAATGTAATCATAGTTGCAGTGTCGTTTATATATTTCATTCCTTAGTTCTCCAGTTGAGAGAAGAGACAGATTTGGAAAGCTGTTAAGTCTTATTCAGTTGGTTGACATTAGAAACCCTAATGAAAGGAGGGCCATAGGAAATCAGTTAGTCGACTGGTCGAACCCAAAAAAAAGTGCATGGGGATTACTACACATTCGGGAAAACTTTTCCACAAACATGTCCCTTGTACCTTTTATAGCAAACTTAGACAGAGTTTCATTCCATAAAGAGCTTGTTTTTATACATTATTCACACTTCATACTTTATCTGACATTTTATTGGTCCGTCTCCACAGTGTTTCTTTTTCACTGCGTGCATCCCAATACCTCTAGCATTCAATTTGTTTTTTTTTCGTCTTCTTGAACGGTGTAGAAGACTGGTTGAGCCCGCCTCCTTTCAATCTCGAGGATAGCCAGGTTGTGGCCTTTGATAGGGCGTTATTGTTGACCGCCGGAGAGAATTGGGAGGTGGACCTCTGCTTCACAGCGCGCCGCAACGAACATCATAACCATTCGGCCACGGTGCCCCTATTGATTATTCTAAGCTATCGCAATGCTACTACGACAAATTTCTTATGAAACATGTTGAGCAGTTAAGAATATGTTAAAACCAATGCACCAAAAAACTTCTGTTCAACCTTTACGATTATTGGAGCATGAAGAGTCAAACGAAAACGTCACCGACTACAAAACTATATGTGAAGATTGGGAATTTCCAGGATAGATTATTCATTTATTTCAGCATGAAGAAAAAAACTCAGTGACCTTCCTGACGAGCACATGCGAGGTCATTTATACTGGATTCTACTGAATATCATTTAAAACGAAATGATAATCTCTTACGTTTCGTCTGTATCGACCTAATCAGAGCTCGGAAATTTCAATTTGACCCGCAGGTTATTCATTTGCTTAGCACAAAAATAAGTGCCGTTCATGCATTACTAAAATGCGCCGTCTAATATCGAGATATGAAGAAGTTCTTAGCGTTGATCAATTCCTGAGAGATGCGCCATGCATTCGTTTTTAATTTTTAACTCCTTTAAAGGGGACTGAATGCATATCTTGGCCTCTACAATGACTCGCGGTGGCTTCCAGCTAAACCAAGACAGTGCTGCTTGTCCTCCCAGGCAAGTCTGAGGCCTGTCCGGTACCAATCTACCAACCCCGTAGGAATGGATGGCTTAGTAAGCCATGAGCACGACACCGAATCATTGACCTTGTGTGCGACATAGAGCACCTCTAACCTCTGCTCCACATGCGGTCTTCTGAGACATATCCTTGGATAAATGTGGCCCTGTCATTAATCATTTAATGCGCATTTCTCGTATTATGTTTTGCTGCAAATGACGTATTACTTCTGTGCAATGCAAAGAAAAGTTAGACGAAAAGTAAATTTGAGCGATTTTCTTGTTCGAGTTTCAAACGGGTCGTAAAGCAGAACAGGCAACTCACAGGTTAATTGAACTGAAGATTTTGAATTTGTGATTGAAGGGGGGTAATTGGCTGCGATAATCCTTTGTAATAGTTTTTCTGAACCAAACTTATTATTTTTTAGCTGTAAAGGAGCTTATGATTGACTTTTGCTTTTTTGTTTATAATGCTTTGAGGACTTTGTCCTTAAGTTGACTAGTAATTTTGAGTACTAGAAAGTAATAAAAAAATATGTGAACCATTACTAACACCAATAAAACGCAAGGTAACAAAATATTTCGCTCTCGAATAGCTAACGAACGTAAAGTGTAGTGGTGGCAGAGAAGTTTCGTGAAAGAGACGAGAGCTTCGAAGATGACGAACGTTGTGACCGATTGCAGTTAGTTGAAAACGATCAGTCGAGCGCATTCTTCAAGCTGATCATCTTAAAACTACACAAAATGTTGTAGAAAAAATCGACGTTGACCATTCTATGGCCGTTCGCCATTTCAAATAAACTGCGGTTTTAACACAATTTGAAGCCTCGATTACTTCTTCACCAACATAAAACTCCGTCAAAGCCAAGTAATAGAGGTATTTGACTGAGTGGACTGCGAGTCTGACCTTCCAAAAATTCACAGAAGGCGCTTACGTCAAGAAGTCAGCAAGTATCTTACTGCATTAGGTGATATTTGATTGGTTAGTTAAATACTTGGACGGTTCTTCTTTACTGATAGCGCGAGCCCCAGTAGAGTAGAACCATGCTGGTTTATTTGTTTCGTTCCCAAGGGTCTCGAGGTAAGCCTAACAGGGGCTTCCTCAGGTCGTCACCATATTAGAGCAGTCGCCGGCCCTCGTGGATCAGACGGAGGTTACCATCTCGCGATGAATAGTTATAAAGACGGCGGTCATTCCGGTACGCTTTACTCTTAGCTGAGCTTTCCGGGTGGAAACGCAAACACTCCTTCTCAGCTTGGTGGCCCAGCTGGGAATCCCTCGCTGTACACCACAGTCCGACACCCAGGAACACGCCAAGCTACGACGAGGGGGTAAACCATCTGGGAGGGATATTGGATTAATTCTACTATTGACAACCTCGCAACGACTCATCAAGAAGGACATTGAAGTTCACTATGATCGATTGTAGGAAATGTTTGCTGGAGAGGATGCGCATTCTGATGATAACGGAAAGCATAAAAAGTACAAAAGTAACAACAATATATACAATAATGTTAAGTGATCTACAAAAATTTGAACCTCAAGCAGAAGTTGAACTCGCGTTTCACCATTTGTTGGGGCGTGAAAAGTAATAAGAAAAGGTACTTAGATTAGTAATTAGTGTAAAGTGATGGAAATAAAATTAAAATCTTGCATGCTTTACAAAGGGGGGCGCCGTCGCCGAGTGGTTGTGATGCTCGTCGTGGTGCACGCGCGGGCTAAACCCCGCCTTCCAACACTTTTCGGCAGTCAACAGCAGCACCCTGAGGAACGCCGCAGCCAGGTTCTCCCTGAGATTGCAAGGAAAGTCGCTCAATCAGTTGCCTACGCCGTCAAAAAAGAAGACCAGATAACGAATTGAATGCTAGAAGTGCTGGATCCACACTGAAAAAAAGCACTGTGAAGACGGATCAATAAAGTGTCTAAAGTATCTAAAGTCTAAAAAAGCTCTACAAAAGGGGAGGAGTAGCACATTGGCTAATGATAGAGTGATCAGAGAGCGAGTTGATAAGCGATGAGTTGGCTCGATTCCCTCTCCCGATACTCTCTTCTAATCAATCACTTGGGCGCCTTGGCTTGGCTTCCTCCAAGATTGCAAGGAGAATCGTCTCGACTAGCATTCTACGACATTTTTAGGGAGAAAGAGCAGTCTTCAAGCAGCGACCGAAAGATGAGATATGCGACGAGCTTCATGGAGGATAAATACGAGAAAACAATTTGAATACAAGAAGCGCTCAAATCCGTAGTGAATTGTGATGACAGGTGGCGTAAACAAACAAATAAACAAGTCAGTAAACAAAAAATAAACAAACAAACAAATAAACAAGTAAACGAAAAGCGAATCTAAAAGACCACGCCTTGCAAAAGGAACGGATTAATGAGTGGACAGTGCATCTGCCCCCGCCCTCATACAGACAACGAAGACGCCCACACAAGTTCCCACATAAAATTACATTATTACCGTACCGCGGCGACGAAATATCCGTATTTTTCAAGACTTAGTGTGCAATTACACCAAGCCGACAAACTTTTCCGCCGGTTGACTTCCGTGGACCCAAGGGCGTGTCCAAAAACTCCACCTCTTCTGCTCTGAGTGGACGCCGACTACGGCTGCTTTTCATTGCAAGACCTGCAGCCAAGTGTTCAAATGATTCACGTGCGGTGTGCGACGGCGTATTGAGTGCTGTTGCTTGATGTTGACACCACATTTGCACACATAATGCAGAGAAACAGCAGTCAGAACGCCGGCGCAGATCACGCGCGAATCATTCCAAAACTTAGCTGCGGGTCTTGCAATGAGAAGTAACTGTTGTCGGTGGCTTCCAATTGGGGCAGAAATGCGAAGTCTTTGGACACGCGCATGGCCACGGAAGCCAACCGAATAATCTAGATGAAAAAAAAACTCCCCATAGAGGTTCTTTATGGCCGAAGTCCGCTAGGATTATATTAGATGATCCATGGACTGATTACAGTAGCATGGCACAAAGCTCTCTCTATAAGGCTTAATGGATTGCCAACAACGTGTGTCATATATGACTCGTCAGTAAAGTGTTAACCCTTTAGGGACCGAGTGCAGCGTTTCGCGGTGCTCGCCGAATGACGTCAAATCTCACATGATGGAATTGCGGCGTTACCTTTTCCGCGAATTTGTATTGCCGCAGACCGCAATGGAAATAAGGGAGAATATTAGGTACGCTGAGGTTCAAGATCAATCGCGCCGACTGCCGCGCGAGCGGCGACGCGACGCCGCCTACCCATCGACGGCGGTCCACGAAGGGCTAAGGATTCCTAAGCTTGTAGATAACATTGTGTTTATTTCCGGACAAACGACATTGACTGGACAAGGTACCTTGAAATAAGCATGAGGATTGATTGGAATGTAACTCATCCGTAATAGTTAATAATGAATGCAAATTGATGAAAAGATTAAATAATGTTGAATGATACGCAAAGCACTGAACCTCGAACGGGAATCGAACCCGCATCTCATCTTTTCCGCGGGCACGTGCTAACTCATTGCGCTCCTATTTTGCCATCATTCTGCACAGGTCGATATTTTGTATCGTAGAAAGAGTGATAGCAGTACAGAAGCCCAGGTAGTGCAATAGGTTAGCCACACGCCCCTCCCCTTCTCGAAGAAAGGGTAAGATAGGGGTTTGATTTCTGCCCTTTATTGGAATCTAGCTTATCAGTCGAAATTATTGGACCTGTACCTTTCTATGTTTTTGAGACCTCGCCTAAAACAATATAATGTAATATCAAGTGTCATCAGCAGACTGGATCAATCCCGGGAAAGTTTCAAAGGGCCATGTCCAGTCAGTGTTCGCCTGTCTATAAGTACTACTCGCGACGCCCAGCGTTTTATTCTTTGACCTATAGAATCCGCAATCAACGAAAAACCACACGAATAGATTTTTTCCTTCTTTTTTCTTTTGCGAAAATGTTTGTGCATACTGGTGGGTCGCTATGAATTGTATGCTGCTAATGAGTGTATACTCTTTTCAAAATATAAACTTCTGAACGTAGATGTTGTACGAATAGTCAGACATGTAGAATAAAAATTAGAAAAATCAGGTTATTCTGTTAAATAAGTGCCAGATCTGGACCGGAGAGTGCACCTATTACAGTAAGCCCTAGTAACCGAGACGCGGCACGGCGATCAGTGGTACGTATACAGTCTACACGGTACCGAAAGGGTTGATGCCTAAGAGGAGCTTTCCGAAAGTTAACATCAGCCATGACGATGTAATATTGCTCTTGTTTTGAAGCAAGGAACGATACATACGGATGAGTACATCATCAGATAAGACGGTCTACGAGCTGCTTGGTCTGAATAAAGGTTGATCAGATAGCGGGGGTGAGGATGCTTGTACAAGAAGTACATCAGATAAGGATTGAATAGTTTGTTTGAAAGGCGTTTACAAACTTCGCCCACATGGACACTGAAGTTCTACGCGTCAACCAAGCGCCTTTTGAATGCACCAACAAATCCATCCATTTTTCTGGCCCAAGGATTTTTTTCCCTTTTGTTCAATGATCTCAACAGTAGGACGAAAAACTAAAGAAACCGAGTGAGCCCCACGTCCTTCTGATTTCATGGAAAATATATAGTGAAACGGACACGCATAGATATCTCTCTTCAATCGTGCGCTCTCTATAAGCGAGTAGAATGGGTTTATTTGAAACTGTACGGTGGCTTGTGTAGAGAATTGGAATGAATTCGATTTGGGAGAGAGAGAGATAAAATGGGATTTTTTTATGGACGAATGGTGCCTGTGAGATTTGTAAACCCTTTTGTGACCGTGGTACCCACCTCCTCTGCATCTCTGACCCCAGCGTGCCAACGCTGGACGGTCTGCTCCGGCCCCGCTGTTCCTCTAATCCAGCGTGGGGACGCATTGAATGTATTAATATATTACTACAATTGTACTATTGTTGTTATTGTCCCACTTTATAACAACTATTATATTTACATATCATCCGTATCACACCTGTCGTCCCGTTGATCGTCAAGTGACTGGGCACCAGTAAACACTTCCATTTTTTCCCTATCGCGTACAAGAGTAGCCTAGTGAGTCCTTCTCGCTCTAGGGATTCGCTGAGCATCATATCTTTCTTCTATGCCTTTCGTGGAGAAATCGGATCATCGGGTTGGTAATCTTCCTGTAGAGCGCTTGACGTCCCGAGGAATCCAGTCAGTAACGGCTCGCGTCCATCGGTTGTCGTTGAAGCGCATCACGTGTCCGGACCACCTTATTTTCGATCTCCTGGCGTGTAGAACGGCGTCTCTGATTTTCGATCGTTGACGTAGGTCGGAAGTTCGGATCCTTTGTCTCATTTGCGAGATACGGGATTCTCCTACATCGGCCTTTTGACTGCGCGTTCGATAACGCCAATTGATCTTTCATCCTGCTTACGTAGCGACCAGGTTTCTGCTACATACGTTAGGGCAGCGGCAATCGTCGAGTCGAAAAGGTGGGCACGGAGTCGGATGATCTTTGTCCTCTTCACTACATCTTCGATGCTCTTAAACGTTCCCCGGGCCGCTCGTTTCCTCCTGCTCAACTCTGGAGCTAGGTTGATTGCCGGAGAAATTTGGGAGTGAGCCGGCTGGCCCCCACGCGCACCGCGACGAGCATCACAACCACTCGGTCACGGCGCCCTCCTTATAGGAAATCATAACTGCGTATTATCAAAGTACTCTTGGGTACGTCAAATCTTTGGAAATTCAACGCCCGTATCGAAAAATCGCGCTCTAATCGCAGTCGGTCTTGAGGGTCAGTCTAAAGGACCGATCTCGCCAACACGGCGGTTTCCTCTGAGACATCCAAGATCCTCTCACTTCCGCGGTGAAGACCTGAGTCGTGGGAGCTCCTCTCTCGCCCCTTTTGTGACCTACCGGGACGTCTTGGCTCCTGTTATGTTCATAATGGGGACCTTCTGGGATGTCCCGACTCTTCTTATGCTCCTACGGGGACTTTCTGGGACGTCTGGACTCCGCCTTCGTCCGTACGGGGGACTTTCCGGGGTGGCCGAACCTCCTCTTTAGCCCCACTGGGACCTGAAGTATTTAATAGCCCCTAAAGTTTATACTGAGAACCTTCCTGGAAGTCTAATCTTCTCTTTCGTTTGTACTGGGAACCCTCGGGTCGTCTGGACTACTCCTACATTCATTTTGGGATCTAGGACATCTGGGCTCATCTTACGTTCAACGAGAGACCCTCTGGGACCTCTGAAATTCCCTATCGTCCCAGCTGGGACTTCCTGGAACGTCTGGGCTCCTCTTAGGTCTAACTGGATGCTCTCGGGACGCCTAATCTGCTTTACGTTCAAACTCGGGGTTTTCGCGCACTTTGAGGCTCCTATGTACCGAAATTCACTCCTGATCTACATGTTATGTTCTTCCATTTTCTCAATTTCTTCCTTGTCTAGTTACCCGCTTGACAAATCTTGTGGCCGATTTTCAGTGAACGTCAGCATGTAAAATCAAAAATAGAGAGTATTTGACGCTGTCTTTTTATCTGTAAAAGACCCTTGAATAAAAAGGTAGCTCGTAGCCCAATCTTTCTTGTTATTCTGCCTTTTTCTTCTCACATATAACACTTTTTTTTCTCATTTGCGTCGGAAATTTGTCATAGAACTTGAAGAGAATTACTGGATTTTTCAGGAAAGTCAGCCGCAGTATGAGTGAGTTCGATAGTGTGAGTTCTACTTTATGATATAATCTTATGTTCTTATTAGTGCATTTTCAGCGGTAAATGCCGTTCGATGTGACATTTTTGGTTTTTATTCTGATTATAGGGGAACAGACGAAAAATCGATCTCATTCGCTGGAGAGGAACTTTTCATAGGAGTGTTAGTAGATATTGGAAAGCTGAGACTTGAGGCTACAACCCCACGTCGCCGGCTTTTCAAAACACCCTCTCATAGCGCTGTAGCATCTAGATCAAAAATTATGTTACACACTGGCCTTTTTCCTTCATTTTTCTCACCCGCATGATTCGCTGGAAGCCGAAAAGCATTTCAACGTGTAGAAAAACTTTCGTGGTATCTTTGTCGATCGTTCTATAGAGTTTTTTGTCCAGCATAAGCGAGATAAGAGAAAAAACACGTGGTTTCATGAAACATAATGTTATTCCAAGACCGACTGTCTATTAACCTCGGCATGCTTCAATATAATTCCTGATTTTCTTCTTTAAGCCAAACACAAGGTGTTACATTAAAGTTTATTTGACAGCTGACGTTTCGGCAGTCCGCCTTCTTTAGAGCCAACTATTCTCCTCCATAGGTTCCCATCCAAATACTGATCACAATAATATTCCTTCGCCTCGCACTTCTTCAGCATAGCGTACAGCTTGTCTTGCTTGCTTCGTAGAAGTTTGCTATGCTGAAGAAGTGCGCTGCGAAGGAATATCATTGTGATCACAAATTTGGATGGGAACCTTTGGAGGAGAATAGTTGGCTCTAAAGAAGGCGAACTGCCGAAACGTCTTAGCTGTCAAATAAACTCTAATGTAACACCTCGTGTTTGGCTTAAAGAAGAATCGGGAATTATATTGAGCATGCCGAGGTTAATATACACCAGCCAAGGAGCAATCGAGTGCGAAAAGACTCTGTGTTAGGTGAAAATTCGCTTGACATAGAGTGTAAAACGTTCGTCTTTGATGACTCTTTGTAGGGGAGTAGAGTTCCCGAGAGAACTGACTATAAAAATATCGAAAGACGACGAGTTCTGCCCGACTGACGAGTCTATAAGGATGAAACACGTGTATCGGGCTGTACAAGAGCCCTTACCAGACCACATGACAAGTTGGCTCAAATAATAAGAAAGGTTAATAGACAGTCGGTCTTGGGAATAAAATCATGTTTCATTGAACCACGTGTTTTTTCTCTTATCTCGCTTACGCTGGAATAAAAACTCTGTGGAGCGATCGACTTAGATCCCACGAAAGTTTCTCTACATATTGAAATGCTCTTCGGCTTCCAGCGAATTATAGGTGTGGTGAGAATGAAGGAGAAAGGCGAGCGTGAAACAGAATTTTTGATCTGAATGCTACAGCGCTATGAGAGGGTGTTTTGAAAAACCGGAGACGTGGGGCTGCAGCCTCAAGTCTCACCTTTCCAGTATCTATTAACACTACTGTGACACTATGAAAAGTTCCTCTTCAGCGAATGAGAACGGTCTTTCATTTGTTCCCTCCTATCAGGAAGAGCCATATCTTTACTTATCTACTTTAAGATATACCCAGCGCCAGTGATGTGATGATATACCCAGTGATGTGCAAAACTTCCGCGTCTTGCGGGACTCGAACCCACATCTCGCTCTATCTCTGGGAGCGTGTGCACTCTTTCTACGCTACAACGCATCTATCTGTAGCGTAGAAAGAGTGATGGTAAAACGGGCGTCGGTAGTGCAATGAGATAGAGCACACGCTCCCAGAGGTAGAGCGAGATGCGGGTTTGAGTCCCGCAGGAAGCGAAAGTTTTGCCCATCGCTCTACGTCACTGAGTATATCTATAACATTTCTACCACCGCTTAAAGCGGGTAAATAAGAAGAATTCTACTTCAAAACTATCCTAACAATGTATCTTGAGCCTTTCATAAGGTATGCTATGGGGTCTTATACAGTGCAAGACACGTGTTTCGACCTTCCATCCTTGTTAGTTGCACGCTGCCTTTTCATCCACTCAGTTTCTCGAGGATCTCCCCCTCTGTAGAGGAATCGACGACGAACTTCTCACACACGACGTACGCTGAAACAATCACCGTGGCCTTCTTTCAGAGTGATTGATTGTCGAATGCATGGCGTATGCCTGTTACGTGGGCATATGTAACAATCATTGCAATCGAATATTTTGAGATCTCGCTCTAAACCCCACCGTACGTTAAGTGTAGAAAGTTCGTCGTCGATTCCTCCATCTAGGGGTAGATCCTCGATAAACTGACTGAATGAAAAGACAGCGGCAACTGACGAGGATGGAAGGCCCAAACACGTGCCTTGGATTGTATAAGTGCCCATAGCAGACCTTATGAAAGGCTCAAAACATTGTCAAATTATATTTTTCTTGAGCCAGGTCTCGAAATAGTCAGTCACAATGAGTTTGTGAGATAATTTTCATTCAAAACTCTTGTCCGTCGTGAGATATTCGTCGTACATAATATGTACAAAGCGTAATCAACAAAGCAAAACGTTTTTGAACATTGTGAAAATCCATTTCGATACTCTTCTTGTGTAGGATGACGCCAGTCTCAAAGAACATGCGACGCTGTTTTTTGGAAAATATTATTTTACATGTAACTTCTTTGTGATAGTGGGCGTCACAACATTTTAAAGAGAAGACTAGGTACTTTTTGGTTATAAGGGGACAAAAAAGCCGATCTAATCCGCTGAACAAGAGCTTTTCATGAGAGTGTTGGTAACCGTTCGAAAGCTGAGATTTTTGGCTATAGCCCCACTTCATGCGTTTTTCAAAGCATCCTTTTATAACACTGTAAAATCCAAATTAGAACTAGTCCCAGACGCGTAAATCTCTCGCCGAGGAGAGCTCTTTCTTTCGACTATCAGTAAACTTCGATAGCGTAATCATTGCTGATTCCAACGCTCTGCACAAATCCTGAAAAGATCGTTTCTCTGCACCGCAGCAGGTGAAATAAGTTGAATTTGCATGTGTGAGCAAGGAGGTCTTTGGCCGGCCCACGTACTAAAAGTCCAGAGGAAGAGCGCTGTGCGGCGAGAAATATGCGCGTCTGTTACGCAAGGAACCTCCTGTACCGGCGTCACAAAAAGCTTTTCCAAAAGCCGCACGACAATATGGGGCTGTAGCCATAAATCTCGGCTTTCGAAGGGTTACTAGCACCCTTGCGAAAAGTTCCTCTCCAGTGAATGAGGTCGGTTTTTCATTTTTCCCTTATCACTGCAAAATACCTAACTTCTCTTTGTTAATCGTGATCCATCACCTTGTACTGAATAACTTTACGGTGTCCTCTTCACTAAGCATAACTCAGAGCTGCAGGGAAGAAAGTCAAAATACAGGTGGTGAACTTACTGTTTGGAGGCTCAAATTTACCTTCCGTATCCAGGAGATGCTGTGTCATATGCAAGACTTTGGATCTAAGGCGGAATCTAAACCTGAGTCTCATTCATACTGGGGACCCGTGTCTATCACTAAACCCCGAGAGGCCGCTGTTCTGCTACCACTCCTATGTTTTTTGCCCCTTTTTCAGGAATGTCGGCGCTCCACCACCTGCGCCATTTGATCTTACGGATTCCTAGTAAAGCTCTTAGTTTAAGATTTCAACCCTTGAGTCAAATGTTTCTTAGAAAAGTTGGAATAAAGAGTGAAGTGATTCAGATGTACCTCTTTGAATTGATAAAACGTAATAGCTAAGCAAGGCATGTTTTTTCAGGATCCAACATCGTTGTTACAGTGTAAAAGGCATTGTGATTCTTGATCAGGATGGTAACAGGATTATTGCTAAGGTACTTTTTCTTTCAAAGATCTCTGTTTGCATTTTATTAGTGCTAATTAAGAGTGCGTGTGGCGCAGTGGTTAGAGGTGCTCTGCGACACAAATGATCGATCAAGCGATGGTCGATGGTTCGATCCTTTGTTCTAGGCTCACCAAGCTTTCCATCCATTTGGGGTCGGTGAATTGGTAGCAGAATTGTCTGAGATGATAAAGAAAAATTATAATGCTCTCGGCGTTGGTAAGTCCCTGAGGGATGCCTCACGCGTTTGTCTTCAATTTCTTCGTTTGAGGTGATTGAATGCATATCTGGCCTTCACAATGACTCGCAGTGGTCTTCCGTTGTACTGAGTCAGTGTTGCTTATCCTCACAGAGCAAATCTGGTACCAATTTACCGAATCCGTAGGGATGGATAGCTTGGTGAGCCATGAGCGCAAGATCGGACCAGTGAACCTGTGTGCGACGTAGAGCACCTCTAACCACTGCACCACATGCGCTCTGTCTGAGAGGATAGCAGCACTGATTTGATACTTGATAAGCTACTGCGGGTCCTTGCAAGGGTCAGATGTACATTCAGTCACCTGAAACGTTGTTAGATGAAGAATAGACGGTGCATATCTCAGGTATTGATCAGCTTTGAGACCTTTTGCCTTCGTCGCACGTGTTTGGAGACGGTACGCATTGACTGCAATACGTATCCCGCACGGTTGTCTTTTGTCGATCTTAGCCGTCTTCCGCCTGAGACTTTTGCAGTGGACTGATATCTTCTCGACCAAAAATGTAGGAGAAACATTATTTTGACTATTTTGTCTGTCTAAACGACAGGTCATGAGCCTTTACGTACGTCTGCTCATCCATCGAGACGGTCGGTAAGGCGGCTGCTTACGAGAAGGAACCCAGTACTCACCACTGGACCATCTCCTATCTGTACTTTCCAGTCTCATTTATAGTTGGTTTCCAAATATCACCTGTAAGTGATTTGTTAAAAAGTCATTAATCTGTCCATCTGTCAGAAAAAAATCCATTATATTCCGACTGACAACTGTAGAAGGGTTCGTACTTTATGAGGCGCTGGTTAGCGCTGACCTCGTCGCCATCAGGTCTTCTCGTAAATTTTGGCACTAAGGCTGGGAACACCGAATTTATTGACCAGAGGCTTTTAGCTGGATTGTTACTAGTCATTCGATTGCCCAAATTTCAACAACTTTGGCTCTGAAATTGACAACCACATTCTAAACTCTGCGTAGATAGCTCGTCGCTTGAACTACATCATAATGGGCTTTATTTGGCTACTTAAGTCGAGTGTATAATCGGCTCGACAGCGCTCTCTGTAAGCCTTTACAAAATCAATTTTAGAATGATATAAAGTTTGGGTTATCGAATGGCGGCTAACAGTCCAGCTAAAAGCCCCTGGCTAACGAATTTGGGTTTGTTGCTTTAGTGCCAAAACCTATGAGAAGACCTTCTATTGAATTTGTCTTCATGTATGGATGTGCTTTGATTTTCTACACCTATAATAGAGAGCGCATGTGGCGCAGTGGTTAGAAGTGCTCTGCATCGCATACGAGGTCAATGGTTCGATCTCGCGCTCATGGCCCACCAAGCTATTTATCCACTGGGGTCGGTAAATTGGTACCAGACAGGTCTCAGACTTGTCTGGGAGGATTAAGCAAGCACTGACTCGGTTAAGCGGGAGGCCACCGCGAGTCATTGTAAAGGCCAGATATGCATTCAGTCCACCTCAAACGAAGTTAAAAATTGAAGTCGAATGCATGGCGCATCCCTTCAGGGATTGATCAACGCCGAGAGCTTTATCCTTTTGAAAGAGATTCGTCTTTGTCTTTACCGTCTTCAGCTGCTTGTTTCTCTTTATTGAAATAATCGTAAGACGGAGTTGGTACTTTCATGTTATGCCGGCGACAAATGAATATTCGACCCCATTCGCTGGACAAGAACATTTCAAAAGAGTGTTAATCATACGAAAGCTTCAGTTCTGGCTAGCGCGGTGCGTGGCCGTTTTTCAAGAAAAAGTCTTTTTATAACGCTTCAACGAAAGGGAAACAAAACGCAAACGTGTCTCCACACACCCCTTTTTTTAGCAAAGCAGAGCTCTTTCTTCAGACTATCAGTAATCATTCTATAGCGTAGGATTCACAGATTCCAAAACTATTCCTATTTCCCGGAACGACCATTTTCCTGCAGTGCAGCAGGGAAAATAAGGATGAATTCACATACGCGAGCATGGTTATTTTGGCTATTCTACGGGGTGGGCTAGGGCAGAAGCGGCAGATTCACACGGCCGTCGATAGATTAGCCCTTTCGCGGGCCATAGGAAAGTGCGATTTTTTTTATTCAATTAGGAATTGTTCCTCCGCTTTGAAAGAAACTCCCGATTGACCGTCTTTCTCTAGTACTAAACGATTTTCCTCTAGACGTTCATCTTGGCTTTTCGTGGTTCCACGAAGTAGTAGTTGAAATCGCGGCCAATGTAAAACGTGATTTTATTTGAATTTGACAGCGATATAAAAGGGGTGTTTCGATTAACCGACCACATACCGCGCTAGCCGAAATTCAAACTTTCGAATGATTACTAACACTCTAATGAGAAGTTCTCGTCCAGCGAATAATAGGGTCGCATATTCTTGTCGCTCTCTAAACAGAAAAGAATCGTACAGTTCTCTTTTGTTGGTGTAGTTCAAACCGATTCGACGACGTGCATCTTTTCGATACGCGATCATCGGAGGTAGCATTCACTGGTCAGGAATCTTTTTCCAAATTCACGTTTCCCCAAAATGGAGAAAAAAAGCGTTTATTCGTTGATAACGGAAATCGCGCCGCGCGCAATGATCTCAACTGTCGTCCTCGAAGGCGATAAGCCTGTAACTTCAGTTTTTGTCCAGTAAGCAATTACTTCTTCCTTTTAATTGTCCTCATAGGTCATGGTCGTGGTTTATTCAAGGGTTGTGTAAGCGTAAGAATAAACAAGTGGCTACAAGAAAGCCTGTAAGACCAAGGTTGGATGGCGTGCGAGTCCTTTGACCCGTAGGTTAAGTGGCCCGGTAAGGTGAACTGCGGGTTCAACTCTCGCCGGAAGGAATTTTTATGTGGCCCTCAGTACTGCGTGGAAAAGTGGAGACGTTGAAGAAATATCAATTAAAAGTGTGCTGTAACGAATCGGGACGTCTCTATACTCTACTGCCACCGATAATCAGATTTCGTTATCAATCTGTTCAACGAAAATCAGACTGAAAAGAGTTCGTAAACATTCTTTTGCGAGTGTCAATCATATCGTTTTTTTTTATAGTATTTTCGACAAGTCTACATTTGGAACAACAAAGGAGCAAAAGGCTTTTGAGAAAAGTCTCTTCCAGAAGACTTCCCAGGAATTCTTCATGTGAGTTTATTTGCTGAAAATTGTCTTTTATGGGTTTAGTTTGTCTCACTATTTCTGTTTCTTCTGTGAGACAAAGTTTCATTTCTAAAATTGAGGTGCTCTCAAATATGTAAAAGCACAGTTTTATCTCACTGAGATATCTTCTCAAATTGGTCGTAGTAGCGCAGTGGTTAAAGGTGCCACCAACCGCGTGGTCGTTGGTTCAACTGCACGACTATCATGGTGGGTTATCGGTCCTTCATTTCCTCCAAAGTCGACAAACTCACGTCAGAGTACTGTGGGAGAAGGCGCCGCTCATTTTGTATCTCTTTAGGTCCTCTGCGAGTTAGTGTACAAACCCCTTTTTTGCTTTCCTTTAGGAGAGTAGTGAAGAAAATTCATCAATCATCTCTTAGCTAACTAAAGAATACCGCCCCCAATTTTCCTTTATGATTTAGGAGAAACCACGAGATTGATAAGTAGTGTTTATTCGGCTACGTTTTCGACGTACATCGTCTTCTTCAGAGTCGATGATTTTAAGTCGATCGTCCACTTTCATTCGTCGTTCAATCGTTCGTAAGGACGAACGACTCGAATTATCGACTCTGAAGAAGACATAAACCCAATAATGTGGAGTGCTGTGCAAAAAGACTTTAGCGTCATTCGGGATTCGAACCCAGATCTCCACTCTATCCGGGAGCGTTATGCTAACCGTTGCACCACCGACGCGAAGACAAAAACCACGAAACGTTACTCGAATAGATTTTGCTTACCAGTTTCGTGGTATCTGTTTTCCATAGAAGAACTATTATTGATTCATAATACCGAAATCGAAAAAAGTTCGGTTTTTCGGGAAAAATTTTGTTTCCAATCTCATCATGTTTTGCCTACCCTCAGTGATTGTATCACCCTACGGTTAATTGCGGTTATGAGAGGTACAAATGAATATTCAACCTTATTCGCTCTACAAAAATTTTTGATAGCAATGTTTATTTTGAAAGATTAAATCTCTGGCTAGAGCCGTATGAGGCCGATTTTTCAGGACACCTTTTTGTAATGGTGTAAAATTCGAAAAAAAATTATTCTTCACATGGGCCCTGCAGTTCAACTATTGCTTCGCGTGTAGAGAAAATCTTTTAGTATTACAGTCAGACGTTTGATCTGGAGTTTTGGGAAATAGTTCCTGATTAATACAAGAAGCCGTACTTTCTTATGGCCCGCGGAAGGGCTAATCTTCATATTGACGTGTTGAAACGGCCACATCCGCTTTGGGCTCTCCACCCCCGTAGAATAGCCGAAATCTCCTTGCCCAAGTATGTGAATTGATCTTATTTTCCTAGCTGCACTGCAGAGAAGCGCTTTCTTCAAAAAATAAGCACAGCATTGGATTCAGCAAGCACTACGCTGTCGAATCGTTACTAATTGTTTGAAAAAGGAGCTCTGTCCGATGAGAAATATGCGCGTGTGAAACTTAATTCTACTTAGAACTTTGTAGCGTTATGAAGGAGCCTTTTGAAAACCACGTGCTGCGCTAGCCAGGGTGTCAGCTTTCGAATGATTATTAACACTCGTGAAAAGTTCTTGTGCAGGTGAATGAGGTCGAACTATTCATTTGTTTCCGTATGCCTGAAAAGTACTCACTGAACCAAGCTTCGTCCTTGTATAAATTCACTATTTAAATTACTTTAAAAGGATGAAGGATAAAGCTCTTGGCGTTAATCAATCCCTGAGGGATGCGCCATGCATTCGACTTCAATTTTTAACTTCGTTTGAGGTGATTGAATGCATATCTGGCCTTTACAATGACTCGCGGAGGCCTCCCGCTGGACCGAGTCAGTGCTGCTTATCCTCCCAGACAAGTCTGAGACCTGTCTGGTACAAATTTACCGACTTCGGAGGGATGGATGGCTTAATGAGCCATGAGCGCGAGATCGAACCATGATCGTATGCGGCGCAGGCACCTCTACCACTGCGCCACATGCGCTCCTTTAAACCTGTTGTGTATCCACCCATCATGGAATTAACCACTCACTCACACGCCACCCTCCCCGCCGAAAGCTAGATAGACCCCCCTTATAAACACATCATACAGAATACATTTTCGCCCCGCGCTGATTTATTGACCCGACATACTTCTAGTCTCTTCTTTTGTGCCCTCTTTCTTGTTGCCCGCTGCCCTTCCTCTTCTTGCGGCCCCGTCACCCTGTATCTACGAGTCACACATATCGTACGCACTGTCAACCTAGCATCACGTAGCCATTGGACTATCTGTTCAGTCCATCTGATGACTGCGCGTGTGCTTGCCTCGCTTCTCGCACGTGCCTGTTCACGCTACACCCCCCGCACTTGTGCCACTGGTCGTTAAGCACACACCAAGTGCCTGTCGCGCATCAGGACATAGAGCGCGTTCACACTTAGTATTGCCACTTTCCTGGCACACCACACTAACCGATATATCACTTATCATCACGTGGAGCAGCACTCTGTGCGAGGGGTCTGTACTCTCGCAGCCCTCGTTTTTTTTTCTTCTGAGAGAGGTGTCCAAAGACCACGCACACTGATGAGACTGTCGCCGTAGTCTCCTCTGCGCCCGCCCGGTCCCGTTGTAGCGAGGTCGGGTCCTGGTTTCCCACCTAGCGCTACTGCCTTGACACCGGTATCACTTTGATCCTTCTGGGTGTCTCGAGATACACTTTCGTGTTCACCCTCGTACTGCCTCAGGCTCAGCATCTGCGAGCCTGCCGCCATGACTGGCCCGTCGCAAGTCTGCTCAGTCTTCGGCGGCACATCTGGACGCATTTCTCCTCCGTTATCACGTGTTCCCTGCGATGTAGCCATTCACTCCCCCTGCGTCGTGTTGTGTCCCCCCCTGTATGTCACCCAGGCATGTTGAGCGCCGTCTGCAACTGCTGAGGTGTTCGAGTGTGTATCCACGCGCTTGGTTTTCCTCACGCCGGAATGCCCCACTCCTGTACTTTGCTTCTATCCCACACTCGCACCACTGCTTGTTCCACCACACCCATCCATCTCTCCCTCTCCCCCCGACTTTATTATCTATATAATCGAGATATGTGTCGGGAGAACACGGTATACCTCAGCACAATGAGCGTGTGCCCCCGTTGCGCCTTTGCCCGAGGATATCGTCGTAAGATTCGCCGTTCACCTCCATTCCCAAGCACATTATGCTAACAGGGGGAGGACCACCTCTGGGCCACTGACATGACTGTGACTATATCTCCATGTCTCTAGTACGATGACCTATTTTCTGAGTTTCTGTCTCTAACGTCACACCACCCTCACAAGCCCCACAGTCAAGTGATCGTGCATAACGCTCCCACCACAGCCCACAACAAGCCCACCATTTCCTCTCATGCCCATACTGCAGTAGGTACTGGTCCGCTACATTCTTGGCTCCTGTCTGTATCAACTCTATTCATTTTGCCATTTGTACTCCAATACTGAGGGACAGAGATTCTCACTCACTGTGTGTAGTTGTATTCCTCTATCAGAGTGTTGAGTTGGTAGTTGTCCCTATTACTGATATCAGCACATATGTTATTTGCAGTAACTCTTCTCATCCTATTATAGTTTACCATGCATGTGCTGAGTGTCTAGTCTACACCTCATCCCTAGAACTCAGATATTGACCTTTCTTGCATCCTACACTACTTACCGTGACACACAACTCTGCCACCATATCCCTGCTTAGCTTCTCTCTTGTTCCCAACTTTTGAGTTTCCTGTTTACACGTACTTTTGTACCTTTTTGCCTCTGCAGCTGGTATGTGTCTCCGTATGACACCCACACCACTTCTTCCACAGTGAGATTGTCTACATAATAGTGAGTTATGTCTTGACATCTTACCATGGCAATATCCGACGATAACCAGACAATTACATACTGATAGACACACGTCTCTTTGGACGCAGCACTCTGTTGTACCAACGTTTCCGCATACCTTATAGCTTGTTTATATGTCCTATATCCTCCCCATGTGCCGCTGCTCACTGCGCGAGCCTCAACGTGTCGCCACTAAGGCCCCCGACTACTGTACTCCCTACCCTTTCTATGTGTTAGCTCTTCTGTCGCCCATACCCACGATACAAATCCCAGTTCACTTGAATATCATTCCTCAGGACTCACGTCGCTTATGATTTGTATAGTGAACAGCACCCCAGTGATCTGTGTCTCTGCACGTTTGTGTTTCCTGTGAGCTGAGCAGGAGCGTCACCGCTTGTTCACTAATACTGACGACCACAAATTAATAAATATGCAAGTAACCATGTTGAAGGCTTGATATACACTGTGATTTCGTGGGTCTGCCCACTCATGTATCCTTCCTGAATATGTCACTTTTAGCGCACACTCTTTATACCAATATTGTGGAGTACGCTCATACACACATACGAGCTTCTTTTTCTTCAGGTCCCTAATCCCAGCTTTGCTTTGTAGACACATAGTTTTCCTGCCATTTTTTTCCAGTAGATGTATCAGTACACACTCGACTCATTATTGTCCCATCGTTCTCTTCTTTTTATGTTTTCTTCCATTCTATCCCACTCCCTATGCACTTATCTATATACAAACTCACACATCTTCTGTGGTTCATCATAATTTCGTGTATAAACCCTCTTTGTTTATGTACACGCTCACATTACATCACAGTTCAAATGTCTCCTCCCTCATTCCTACTCCCACACGGCACACCAGATACTTCCATAGATCCCTCCCGTCAGATTACGTTGCACTTCTCCTTTTCCCTACTCACCCACCCCATCACCACCCATCCTTACCCCCACTGTCTGTTGTACTTCGCCCTGTTCGCTTTCCTAATTGGTTAGCTCCTACTCTTCCTTTCCCTATTCGCTTTATGCCCCACTGAGACCTACTTATCTACAGAATGTCATGGCACCCAGTCTCATCCGCTCGGCCTGACTTGAATAATATCTCTCTGATAGTTATAAGAGCTGATAGAGCTAAGTGTCTTCCCCACCTTTGTATACATTCATCATCTGCTTGTGAGTATATACCTATCCGTTAGCACATACGAGACACCAGACCTGTTTGACTATCCTGTGCTTGCTCATCGCTACCTGCCCGATCAGTGATCCATATCAGTTGTCACTACCACACTTTCCTCTGATATGTGTCGTCTTAGATATGTCATGACCTATCATACAAACGCAATCATTCCCATCACGAGTATGTCATCCTGTACCTTGTCTCATCATCTTTTTTTCTCCCCTACCATTATCTTTTTCACTATGGTGTCACATCGCATTTTTTCTTTATTTTTTATCTATCCCTTTGTTCTCTACTTGATTCTATTTACACACTGTCCCCTCACGCGAGATGTCCTGTCACATGACTAGTTGACTCCTGAACATCCATCCTTCTCACCTTGTCGTTCTGGCTTACAACCCTGCAGTGTCCTTTCCGCAGCCGCTTTTACCCTCGTACGTCACTCACGTAGCACTTATCTGACTCCGTACATTTTAATTCACACGTGATCATACATACCACACTCACTCCACGTCTGCTCCATACACTATACATTATGTGTCTATTCGACTCGTGATTTCTTAGTAGGGTATCTACTCTGTATTTAATATTCTCACATGATAATTTTTTGTTACCCGTTCTCACCACTGTTTCACACTAGTCAGACGATACAAAGAGCATTTAATGTATCACGGATATCGTTTATGCGCACTTGCAGAATTAGGTAATACGGACTTGTACTGTGTATCCATATTGCACGAGCGTGGCTTGTCACGCTGTGCTACCTTCTCACCACTTGATCTACGTGTATTTAGCCTCATCCTATATGTCAAGTCTACACGATTTCACGAGAATTTGCCCACGGAGAGACATACGCTATTACACACCTCCCATGTACACCCTATCTTATCTCTCCGAGTTGTCACTTTTCCTTATGCCGCACACGCCGCCTTACATGATATGCACACACACACAGCCCCCTATCACATCGTCCTGAGCATCATGTCGTTCCCTAGACTATAGTAAGTTTCAGATTGATAGGGTCCCATGACCACATTGGACTCCCCCATTTACCCTTCCAGTTGCAATAACCTCTCTCACGTTCTTTTCAGTAGCAGTCCACACTACAATGTCATGTGCTTTTTATATCATCGTTAACAATACGGTTCCACTCTAGGTCACACCTATACTATCCTTGTATAGTATCATCATGTGACTGAACAAATCACTGCTCTATTGAATTATATACGGACCACTATATCCGAATTACCTGATGATCATATCCATTACATTTATCTTTGTACTAATGGCGCTTGACCATGTCGCATAGAGCTGCGATCTCTACTTAGCACCGGAGCGCGCCTCCTAGAACTAATCCACTATGTGATGTCAGCAATCTTAATACACCACACACCCCCCGAGTTGAGCACCATCCCATCGCTACTCCTTAATCAGATGCCTTTATCTGTTAGACTAAATATCCCTTCCTCTGCGATATGATTTTTGTCTTTTCTGTTTCCCACTTCCACTTAACACCGCATACTAATCCCTAGTCATTCTCCACTCACGTCGAACGACCTACTTGTATATATGTCCACCGCCATTATGTATATTGTTATCATGATCAGAATCACCCACCATATACTAGATTCACGCAGTTTGACTATAAAGTCTGTTATCCGTATTGTGACAATATTGCCTAAATTATCTATACACCTACTTTCTCTGGTTTCACTTCCAGCCACAACCTCACATTGTCATTAGCATACCCTGAGTAACTATTTCTGCAATGCCACCACCCACAACACTCTTCCAGGCCTCTGCTCCCTCACCTGTATTCCACACTCCAATCCACCACTGTGTACACTCTCCACCTTCGCTTACTATGAGTCGTTTCTGTTATGTAACCGTGTACTTCTACTATTTCGACACCTGTATTCTCAGATAGCTACCTCGTTATATATATCTACCCAACTCTTTGATCACTATTTCTATCACAGCTATAATATCCTTTTCGATAATGCCTTTTGTGTATTTCACTCCCACATCACTCCGACATTTTGTTTACCGCTATTAGTCGACTTACACTCTGTGTTTCCTATAATCTCTTTTCACATATCACATTTCTACTGTGTTTCAAATTTTCAACACCTTACCCTATACGCTCAATAGTCTATTTACGATGTCCCTCATCTTGTGTGTCACACACTCTCCCTCGAGCTTAGCCCTGACCATTCACCGTACTACCCCCCTATTTCATCTTTCCCCCTTCATCTTCATGCCTATACTCTAGTTTGTGTTTTTCTCACTCCCTATACCGTGTTCACTACTCCGACTCCTCACACACACACACTCTACACCCTACAGATCGTGACGCCTCCATACTACAGTCTTCGTCTTTCATACGTTTTGTAAGTCATACTCTTTTTTCTTCTCTTTCACCCCATCAGTATTACCTACTTCACACCCATTTGTCCGTATTCATTGCTCACTGTGCTTCATGTTTCATAATATTAGTTATTTATGCTTTGTGAGCCCTATCCCTATTTACATCCTCTGTAATACTGCCACTCCATCACTTGCTCCACACGCCACCCAGCCCAGACGTCTCGTTAGTCACACAGAGACTTTCAATTAGGCAACCTATCTGGCATTACGCTTACCATCCCCTCCAGGATCCAGTATTGTGTGACTTTCAACGAGCACCACATAGATATTGTTGTATGTTCTGTATGGGTATACTCTGCTCTGATTATCGTGTTCGCCACGGAGACAAAAACTCCAATTTATGGTAGCCAGAGCGAGTAGTCTTTCGAAGCACTTCAAAATGTGTGTCTGTGACATTATGTCATCTCAACACACATCACATGTAAAAAGTATAACAATGTAGTCAGTGTACACCAAAAGAAATAATGATGTTCTTCTGGGATATTCCCCCTGCCGATGCACACCGAGCTTGTATCGTTCACTATCACCACGAGCTGTAAGTATGAGCGCTCTATAGCTGCTCCTGATCACAGATGTGACACATACGTGAGTGATCTGAGCAGTATCACCTGTGTATCGCTTTCCGTCAGAGATTAGAGGTGCACACATTTAACCATACACTTCTCTCCCAAGCCCACTGCACCCACCTGCACGACTAATGGAAGTGTGCATCGTGGTGATAGTATTACGAATGAGAAATATCTCTATGACGAGAGACTATAGAATATTACCTTATAAGTTAGTCCCTGTGAGTAGGCCACGATACATTGGATAATTGGTGGGTGTGATTCAGCTAGCACCAAACAATCTTAACTTACAAGAGATTGGCATGGGTCCGTCGGTTATCACGCCCCCACAAATGAATTTTATTTGTCCCACACAGTATTTTATGCAATGTACATAGATCAGCATCCTTGTGAATATCTTCTAGTACACACTAAAAAATTCGCAAACTAGGTTCAGTCATAGTACAATGTAGCAATAGACATGTGTGTATACACAACCTACCGACCCTTCAACCGAGCATCTTAGTTGAGATCATAGCATATAGATAATAGAGATCAGGAGTGCCACAGGTACAAACACACGAGGGAAACACTGATCACATTGATTAAATAATATGGAAATGAAAAAATTAGATCAAAGCACCCAACTTCAATAATAAACGCGCTGGAGGTGTTGAGTCATATAATATGGGGCGTTCGTGGGATCGCGACCCTCCACCACACATCTATTAATTATACACAATATAATTAAAAGTAACATACACATAAAGAGAGACCACAAGATTAGTGAATATGATAAACGTTAGAGAATCAAAACTCATAATCAAGCAACAGAGAGACAAGAGAACTGATCTCGGTACAGATATGAAATTAGAACCAAGTAGAAACACATGTGAGATTTGACATCCACACAAATAAGGGGACAACAGCACATTAAAACGTTGTTTAATAAAACTGAATTTATTTTTTTGCTTTCATTGCCAAGGTATAGTACTATAAGTTACCAGTAGATTCCTAACTACAAACAACATTAATAAAACTACTATACATGAAAAACATAGCTTTCAAGATTGGAATACTAACTGAAGGTAAGCAACTCCATTACATTATGTTACCATAATTTATACCATGTCAGGTTAGCACTATTATTATAGGAAAGCCTTTATAATCATTAGATTATCATCTCTGGAACATTAGTAAACGGCACATTGTGTTTGAAAGTACCAAATGCATTCTGTGGAAAGACAGGATAGAATAGATAGCATCATGACACGAAGCAACTTATAAGCTATTGCCTAACCATGAAAAAATATGAAATGCCACAAAAAATCTATATACCCAGAAAAACCGAGTATGTCATGAATGAGAAAATACTATGGTTGAGACATTATGTTGGAAGTAAAACTGTACATTGTCCCTGAAATTCTTCTTGGATCACACTTACCAACGGCATTGTTATCAAAGCAGACATCAGGCCTTCGTATCTGGGTTGCGTCAAACCAGTCACACAAGGATCGGACCATAAAGCTAAAAAACACACTTGTTACTGTTTAAGCGTTATTATGAAGTTACTTTTTGCCCCCCACAGAACTGAAAAATAACAACGCATTATATTTTTTCTCAAGCAAGACAGAGAAACCTATCACATTATTTTAGCTTACCACATACAGTAACTATAGGATTAAGGAACTAAAGTGCCACAAATTTTATATTTTGGTAGACCTAGGGGACTGTCATGAAGGAGATCACACTTTTCATCTGTACTTGTACACAGCAAGGTTGCCGGAACAAGGACAAGGATCTGTAAATAATTGTAGAATGTAAGTGGTTCTTGAATGTGCAAATGACGCACCTGTGAGAGACGAGTCATCACAAGACGCATAACGGAAGGACCTTGGCGCCTTCCTATTTATGCAAGGACAGAAAGAAACTAAGTTATATAAATAAACGGCAGTAGCCCAAACATAAATTTATGGACCAGGACTACTCTTCCCCAGAAATAGCAAAAACCCAGAGGCCTCAGCATATAACCAAAACATCGGCCTCCTGTAATGCTGGAAAGTCGTGCCTTGCATTGTATCTCAGCATATTACCACAGAAAGTATTCTTACAATTGCTGTCATCGCAGCCGCCTTCGCTGTAGCAATGACAGGCACTTAGCTTCTTGTTAAAGGTTCTGAATAAACTATTCCCATTGTGGGTAGAGCAACATGTAGACTCCATGCAATGCATGACTTGGCTTGCTGACAGCCCCACACCCCTCATAGGCACCGGCAGCACCCCTTGTTCCTTCTGTCACACTCCCGGTGCGAGCCACGCCAGACGATAGACACGGTAGATTGCCCTCATTCCCATGGCGCACCGACTGTCCTTCACTGTGACGGCGGTTGGGCCGAGCACGCCCGCAGAGAGCCCTGGCCAGAAACACCGGCTATCACTCCCCGCCACCACCAAAACCCAAAACCCGGGCGATCCCTGCACGCTTCCACACGCATTTCACCCAGGGCCTGCTCTGACGGGCGTCTGCGGGGCTCTCACTGAACCAACACGGACTGTCCCCGCTGTGCACGCGTAGCGCCCCATCAGTCTTGACACATCCAAAGCACGAGACGGTGCTCGTGAAGCGGTTCCGTGTGCCTCTGTGAGGTCGGATACTCAGCAGCCATGTGATACTTTCCATCTTACTCTCGGGCATTCACGAACAATGGGATGCGGCGGTTACAAATGCATAGGGTTGAAGATGGAACTTGTCACATCCAAATCCCCTCCCCATAAGCTGTGACAAGGATAAAAGTCCGATCTGCTTGATATGCAGCAAATAACCACGCGCTGTCACAGGCCGACGGTCCTTTACGCTCTCAACCATTGAATATTAAGTTGGTGTCATAAGTGTGCTTCCTACATGGAAACGTTCTCTATGCAATCTGAGTGTTTCACTGTAAAAAGATTAGAGAAGAAAACACGTCATATTCCATTGAGAAAAAAATAGTTTCGCAAAGACTATTACTGTATCAAAAAAAGACACAGAAAATAAGACACTTTGGAAACAGCATAGCATCACGATGCACAACCCAGTAAACACCCAACCAGGAGAATGATTATTTTGAAGCGAGAAAGACTTAACAGGACATGTTATCTCTCAACTGAATAATCTAAAAAGATTTCCAATAGGAGAGATGTTTCTTAAGCGATAAACCTTGACAATGGCAAAAGTAGTAAGTATCCAATCTGTCTACGTTTAGACTTGTAAGACAATGTTTTATTATTTAAATGTTTAAAGACTGTGTGCTATCGTATCATTGAAAATGTCCCAGAGGGTTGCCCTTATGGTACACAGTTGCATAGAAATAGGAGTGCCAAAATGACTCAGGCAATTTGCTCCAAGCTCATGACAGGCTCGAAGGTCTAGAATTCAGCTGCTACATCCCATAAACAAAACCCTTACGTGAAGATAAGAAATGTCGCCACTCGACACTTTTAACCTATTATGGTAAACCAAGACACTTGTGCCACAGGAGTGCGATCATTGAGCACCCGAAATGGTGATAGTGTTTCACTGAGGTGCACAAAATTGTAATATTAATCTCGTATGCAGTGACTATATGATTAGAGACAGAAATTCACCTGTGGCACTGGTTACTACTGACATAGGACATACACAGGTCCTCAGACGGCACATTAGGGCTTTGGCACACTTATCCTGTAAGTGTTGTCTCATTTCCACGTATCTAAGACTGATTCGTTTTACCTTTCACAGTATAAATGTAGCCTAAGATCCAGTTGTAAAGAGTAATTGATTTTTAAAAAGGAAGCGGGTACGTTCTTTTCTATAACCTATTAAGTTCGGGTACACACAAGCCATAAAGCAAACTCGAAAGTAACCATTTCGGTTCCAACTTACATTATACTGCGTTTCTTTTACATTACAGCTTAACTTAGCAGTTTTAAAGAAAACATTGCTAATCTTGGACATCAATTAATGATTACAACGACCGAAGACCCACACTGATAAACACCACCTTACCTCTGCCAACAGTTCTCATTGTTATATATCTGAAAGTGATGGTCCTGATATGCATAATTTTTAAGTCAAACACGTATGGTCTGCTTTTCTCTGATTACGTGCATGACTCCCACCCCCTTTTCTATCCTATGTCATACCCATCCACCTCCTCCAGGACATAGGAGGTTTAATAAAAGTCACGTCATTAAAATCATACTGACACATCAATTACAATAATTTGCAGGCTTCACTGCTAGTTCAACCACCCACTCCATTTCCTGACTAAATACTTAAATACAAAAAAAGTCCCATAACTTCTTTTCCAAATTCCCCTAGCAACCCAGATCTGTTCCGCCCTTGTCACTTTCTAGCTCAGATCTACCCATCACCTCCCGTATTTCCTATGACTCTCTCTATGTAACCATTCTTACCTAGAATAAGCTGTCCTCAGTCTACCACTAAAAACAAAGTATTCCAATTCTGTGGCACTCTCCATGCCTAGCTGTCTCAGGGGATCCTGTGTACATAGATTATCCACTATATTCTTTCAAAAACTTCACAAAAATCTCACCACCCTTACCATTGTGCTTTCTCTACCGATACAAATAAAAGATGACCAATTCATTTCCTTCTTCCAAAAATTTTTCAATACTTTTTGTGACACAGGAGACTAGACACGCGACTTGACTGTTTAGAAAATATGTTCTCACAGTTTTTTTGATCTTTTGCAGTATCAAATCACACAAAGGTAAGTGGACATACTCCAACTTAAACAATCCCTACCTCACCAGGAGACTATCAGTCTGTAATCTCAGCATTAGTACAGTACACCCAAGCAATTCTAGATCTTATCAAATTAATATAATTTTCTGAAACGAATACCTCTAATTGGAAAAACATTTAATATGGACTTCATTTAGACAACAATACAAATTTCCCTTTTATCTATTCTGCCCAATTAAAGGTGCCGGTATAATTATTGATTCCATAATTATAAAATAAGTGAAGAATTACAACTTACTCACGCAGCAGAAATTAATCGTTACAAAACCTTCAGAGAGAATGAGATCTGTGGATGTTTTTCAACATAAAGGGTACTCCACATCTATCTCATACTCAAATGACAATCTCGTATCGTCCCCCCGCCGTACATGATTATAAAAGTGGAGTACAATTTCTTACGGAAGCAAGACTAGTCCAGAATTGACGAAGAAACACAAATTACTGGAACAGTTTCCACTCAATACTAATACACCACTTACATGATTACTACTAGTTAGTCGAAAAAAATAAACTGGGTTTGTTCAGTAAATGACACTCTGCTTTGACAGGACCTGAGCCGTAAAAGTCTATCAATCTTCATCTTCAAACTGTGTGGGAAAACAACAGACCATTATATGAAATGCTCGTCTCACCTCAGAGCCTCACATTCCTCAAAGAGCACACAAAAACAAATCACTCAGTATAAGGGCTCACGGCCACTAGTATCTAATTGGGCTAGTTACTCCCCACATGACGGCTATATGGAAGCTCCCCCAACAAGGTACCCAACCTAACGATCATAGAATACTATGAAGTTCTGAATACATAACACGCTACAATAAACAGAAAACCAGGTGACATAGACATGTTTTCTAAGGCATAGGATGGAAAGTCCTTGTGACAAAAGAATTAACCCTACAAAATGTTCAACCATCAGGACGATCTCTCCTTCGTCTCTCAAATACACACACACACACTTCTGAGTTTGCAACCCTCAGCAACACCCTATAATAACTGTAAAATGAAGTTAAGTCATATTATGATAGCATCTGAGCTATTACATGACTGCCTCCCCAAGACAGTCGTGAGAACCGTTCTAAACTGCAAGAGCAAAACGGCTGTAGAATCAAAGACCTAAATTAACATATAAAAAAACTATTGATAACCAGCCAGGTGTTTTCATATTAATTATATCATAAAAACCAGAGTATTTTTGCATGTACCACTCAAACATATTTCTTTTTCATCTTCTGGAAAACTGGAGAATTTGGCAGGACATTTTTATAGCAATAGTGTTTTTTTTTAAAATTATATAAGACATGTGTATAATTTCTTGTTGTAAAAGAAGTCATGAAGTCAGGTTGTCTTCAGGCACCAGTTGAGGGACACATAATGTGTGTGAAGACACCTAATATTAAAATCTGAGTGAGGAGAAGGATAAATAGGGAGAATGATCATTCCGATTAGTGCTTTCGTTTGACATTCAAGATGTTATCCTTATTTTAGATACTGAAGCTCGTATGTAGTTGGAAAAAAAAAAAAACACCACAAAACAAAACAAAAAATGACTGTTTGTACTATGGTTTATTTAACTATTAGGTCGGCATAAATAATAATTCATAATGTTGGCATTCATGAAATAAAAATTACCTATTAAATATTATTAGGACATATGGCCACATTTCAGTTTTACAATAAATGACAATTGAGCCAAATACTGGTAAAAACTCATCGGAACTGAGTTAGTTAAAACAAAAGCAGGGAGAAGGGAAGGGGGGAAGTGGAGGAGGGGGCATTTCTGACCAGAAAATAGCCATAAAAACAATCAAGTATTTCAGGATGGACTTATGAGATGAGAAGAAAACCTTTGTAAAGCCTATCTAAAATAGCATTTTTACAACAGGAAGTAAAATATTTTTCCATTTTTCATATTTTTAAAGAAAAAAAATCAGAGTTTTAATCTAAAATCTTTTGTTTTTTGAAGTTAATAAAATGGCCACCATAATCATTTAATTTTTGCTGGGAAAGTCTCAAAATCAAGTGAACATAGATATTAACTACAGTGAATAAAACTACACAAACAGTCGGGGGGTTTAATGACACAAAGAGAAAAACAGGGAGAGAAACAGGTGAGGGATGAGGGAACGGACCCAGACATAAACAGGGGGATAGTAGTACTTGACTTGACCAGAACCCAAAAATAAAATTTGATCTTCCAGACTTCATCCATCCAGTCGCCTAATAAGCAGTTTATATGTCTCTTCTTTTCTCATTGCGTGGCAGGCATATATCCTATGGGTAGCGGGGAAAGTGGGAAAGGAAGGCGTTCAGAAATCAGAACACAGTAAAAAAAGCAAAAGATTGAGAAGCCATTTCAGAATACACACAGACCTCCAAAATGAGTTCTGAGGCCAGCCTTGCTAATGAAAAAAGTACAGGAAAGTAGAAAAACCGAAGTCATTACGTCATGAATCTGATGGATGAAGACAGTTAACGTTCAGGGCTATTGAAGACAATAACAGTCACTTTTGTAGATCACAATGTGAGGCCTATAAATTTTAAGGACACTGAGTAACAACTATAAACACAAAATACCAATGAAAAGAATTTATCAACAGGATTTCATAGAATAAAGACATCCCATGAAGAGCTGCCTCCTGAGGTATTCTGCATAAATCTATTTTCATTAGACAAAAGTGGCAACCAATTGTAATGGGGTACGCGCGTTAACATGATCATTCTAAGAAAAAAAATTAGACCTGTTCAACACAATATAGTGCTGTACCCGGAACATAATGTAGTTCCCATAATAACTTATTAGATGTCTGTGTTTCATCATAATTTCTTTACTCTTTCACAAACCCCTTTCTTCTCTCATACCAATAAAACTAAAAAATTGGACTACCATCCGGCACCCCCCCCAGACCAACATGTCGGTCACCACCAGCCAATGTGTAGTCATACGTACGCTATTGTGCATCAACCCGGGTAAGAAAGTGTTCACACAGCTAATGAACACGACGTATCACCTACCTGACACAAATGGGGAGGCCACCCCCCGTGGATACTACTGACCATCCGCTAAGGCTGAGCACGATGCCCGCCTCCTTAGCTTTTGGTTGCCCGCTCCCGGCTCACACACCCGACTGTATACATAAAGACTCGTTTATAAGCATAAACTCGAGATATATTAACCAGGTGTTCTCTCAATAATGTTGGTATGTGTATATATGTTATGTATAATCACCAAAAAAATCTCTTTCCATTACAATCATCGGCTCACAGAAAAAAGTAATTCACTATTTACTTGGGTTACATCTTGAAACCCTGTATTAACCACTTCAAAATAGTACACAAAGAAAAGATTCCAACATGATTACAAAGAAACTTGAACTAAAACCACTGGGAGCTTATAAACAAAAGCACAGTAAGGAACGAGTTATATATACACTTTGGAATAGAAACTCCCTTGAGATTACGGTGTTATCTCATTACTGTAATGGCTGCGACCCCCCCAATGCCTATCTGTGCTCAAGAAATGGACAGTGCTTACTATGCACTAAGACCACAAGATCAAATGAGATAAATGTGTGAAATAGAACACTTTCGGGGACTGTGAGAGGAACCGGGAATTAAGTCCTCATCCATAGGGCACAACCCACAGCGAACTCATCAATTACCAAACCATAAATACACTGTCATTGGTAAAAACAGTCAGGACCCTCGAGATCAATCTTTTGTTGTTTGTTTTTTAAGAGAGAGCCAGATATATCATTGAAGTGGAATTATTTGGCATAGTTACTTTCTACTATTTAGTTGCAAATGAACCAAAGAGCCTACATTGCCAACTCCGGCACAAATTTCGGTGTTAGCACATCTTCAACTGTTCTCACAAGACAGTTTGTATTAAGCACTCCTATTCATCAACAGACTAATATGGGAAAAATTTTGCTTACAATCCTGAGAGAACACAAATAACTAAACAAGTCAGATCATCATTCAAAATCTTAGCACATAAGTATTTTAGCAGAAAAACAGCAGTACCAGTGGAAACGTAAAACTGACTTAACAAAGAAAAGCGAGAAAATCTATTTTAGGATGGATTTTTTATGGTTTATATTACATTAAACAACTTTGCGTTATCAGTTTTATAGTGGCATATGGCCCAGGAGTTTCATAATGTTGATAAGGCGGAAACACATTTGGATACAACCTCTACCTCATCCCACTTTATGTTACATTACCCTGGTTATGTATAATCATACAACTGATTGCCATCAAAAAGGAGAACCCACCCATCTCAGAATCCCCAATCCATTACCTATCACAAATACTAAACAATAGCAGGTCCCAGCTTAATGACATTTTAAGGGACAACTTAGGTGTACAGTCATGACTCCACTGTTTTGTAGATGATCTATAACAATAACAAAAGGCAAGAAAATCATTAAAATAACCTGTATATCTTATTTGAACGGTATGTATCGGAGATTGCTGATGAACATCAAGCGGTTATGCATAGTTTGCTATCAAACCATAGGGATTGAAAATTCCACCCACCACCATACAAGCATTACAAAATTCGTGACAAACTCAGTCCTAACCTAACTACATAAGACAAACTAGAGAAAAAAAGTCCATTTTGTCACTCTGTGGGTCATCTTAATACAAACCAGGATAACTAAGATAAATACAAATATTTAATCAATGTATTAAAATTATGTTACTTATTATCTCATTTTTAAACACATTACTTAAAGATTTTCGACAAGAAAGACACCCTTTTATATTTAAAACAATCCATTCGGTGGGCATATCCCATCACAGACATAAAAAGAAAACGCCGCACCATGAGTTATAATTGTTTTATATTAAAATATTTGGGATTTACTTTCTTGGATGTAAAAAGCAACAACTCAAGATGGAAAAAATATGAGTTCAAGGAAGGGAAAAAAAATAAATCATATACATCCTAAAAGTCTCCCCAGTTTAAAAATCAAAAAATTAATGCTTAATACATGAATCAATTTAATCTGTTTATCGCAGACACATTCACAATTAAAAGCATGTTTCAGAGTCAGAAAATAAATGATTCTGTTTTAATATAAGATGGAAGAAAGCTTGCTAACACCCTACTTGCTCCTAAAAACTGCTGATAATTACCGTCTATGTAAAATAATGCCTACAAATAATAATTAAAATTACTGGCTTATGGCCCTTCCAGTCAAGATTCGAGTGAAACAACGATACGAAACTTCCTGATTCACCTGGAAACCATACGACAGACATATCATGCGAGGAACCCTCAAAGTAGAAAATAGCGGGCAAATTCATCCTTCTCTTATTGAGTATAGGAACCACTAGACTTATCTAGTCATTCTTACAAACAACTTAAAAATGAAAAAAAAGGCTTTTCATATTAGCTTTTCACATTTCTCAAGAACACAAAATGCAAATAATAGAATCCAATCCAGCGCCAAGTATAAAACTTCTTATAACTCTAAGGTTCAGTTAAAAGAACACTTTTCACCACTATAAACTACCAGCCAAAAAACATTCAGTAAAAATCACAACAAGATGAGAAATACCCCCTGCCATCGATAATAAGGTTACTGCTTACAGTTAGAAAAAACCATATTGGTCAGAAA
>JAHQIW010005979.1:0-84575 GCA_019055375.1 Parelaphostrongylus tenuis | reverse complement strand
AAAAGAGGGATGGTGTTGATGCCTGATAAATATTAATGCCCCCATTATCCTATAATTATTCATTCGGAGACTTTCAAACTAGTATGTCAACGTATTATTCCTCAGGACAGCTGAATTGTTTAGTTCTCGAATACATCCATTGATAAAGAGTGATGTGCAAAACTTTTCCATCAGGCGGAAGTACACCCCGCACCTCTTTCCTTCCGGAATGCGTGCTCTATCCGTTTCACTACTGACGCCTATTTTGCACATCACTCTTTTCTATGCTACAGCGCTCCTATCTGTCAGCCGCCAGCCGTCAACGGCCTGGCCCAGGTAGTCGGTCTCGACATTGAACCCAGTTCACGTTGACAAGTATGGGTATAAAAGATAGTTGACATTTGGCGGCTGACAGATAGGTGCGCCGTAGCGTAGAAAGAGCGATGTGCAAGATGAGCGTCAGTAGTGTAACGGATAGAGCACGCATTCCCTGAAAGAGTGAGGAACGGGTTCTAGTCCCGGCTGACGCAAAAGTTTTGCCACATAACTCTACATCAATGGGTATATTCGAAAGCATTATACCACCGCTAGAGCAGTTAAACAAAAAGAATTCCATCTGAATTTTAGTATATAATGGCCGAAATGTAAGGTGCTTAAATCGAAAAATCAGTGTCTGCCATACTTGGATTAGGGATTGCCTGTGTCTACCTAAATGGTCGTTCTCCCGTATGTAGTCTTGTATGCACGTACAAGCTACTAGCGTAGGCGTATCGTTTGCCACAGAATTTGCACTGGTAGTCGCCGATGACCGAGGAAGCGGTGGTATCCTTATCTGGCACGATATCATCTGCAGCTTGTGCGTTCTGTTTCGGTGACCCAACGACAGCAGGCGGTACGTGAGTAGTCTCGTGAGCAATCAACTGCGATTTCTGCAAGTTTAGGCATGAGGAGGGGTGTTGTGAAGTGACGAAAGTTTGCATGATATTATGGTAAAGATTCATATGTTGATTATTTTCGCAATTGAAAAAATGGCTATCTACTCAGCTAAAATGGTCACAATTTCAGAGTTGGATGCTTCTCAAGATATGTAAGTGCATCACGGATCTCCCTCTTTAAGGGATTCCGATCAGTCAGTCTCGAGGGCACGTGACGCGTCCCTAAGTTGTGGACAGGGTAACTAGAAGCGACCCAAAAAGCGACCGTGTGCTTTCTAGAGAAACAGGTGGACTTAGGAAATAAGCTCTCTCCTTCTGACGCCAATCTGAGAGACCTTTTCTCTACGAGTCAAATTGGCCAAAAGCCTGCAATCAGACGGGCTGCGAAGTACAGGGGAGGGGGGCGGGGGCAAGGGCGGTAAGGAGTCGCCTTCAACAAACAAGCTCCTCCTGCTCCTCCGAGAGAGAATGGCAAGCCACTCGTGAGTATCTAGTCCCGCTTAGAGCCTGACAAGCTATACGTTGTGTATCGAAACGCACGGTAGCGCCCGGTAGGATGAGTAGGGAGAATCTGTTCAGATCTCAGAGCCAAAGTAAGCTGCCAAAATCGGAACGGACTAACGTGACTATGTGTACCTATAACGCACGAGTACTTGCACACGAGTTTGCTGTAGAACTACTGACGCAAGCAAGAAGGATAAGGTACGACGTCAACGGCTTGACTGAGACAAGAAGACGCCATCCTTATCACGTTATTCACGACACCGGAGAAAAACCGTATCTCGGAACATGCGATCGCAGAGGTGTCGGCGGCGTTGACATTTACGTTAAATCGAACTTTAAGGTGAACATCGATTTATTTGAACAACTAACAATCCGGATCGGGCCACTGCGGTTGAAACGATGCGGATCAATGACGACTTTGATCATCTTTGTTACTTGGACACTAACATAAACGATGTCGGGAACAATGTCGAAGCATTTTATTTGGACCTTGAAAAGTTTTTCAGAAAAGACCAGACACTCTTCAAGGTCAATTTTGAAAGCTTAACGCAAAAACTGGACCTAGAAAAACGCCTGAGGAACGCCACATTGGGACCTACGGACTGAAATGGAACGAGAAGCGTGAGAGCTATCTGAGAAATCTATTTGAGTTTATCGTGATGACCAGAACCGCCCATGATAACTCACAATTCCAAAAGTCTCACGCTCAACGGTACGCGTGGGAGTCTTGCCATGGAGAGGTATTCAAGTCATTAGTCGGCTCTTGGCAAGATACCGTTGTTGACAACATCGACGAAGAACGATCGGCTCATCGAACATAAACATGTTAGTGCTATGAGTCCTTCACGACATAGGCAATTATCGCCCAGTCTATTTGCTGACCAACGTCTATAAACTCTTCACTCGAGTCATCCTAAACAGGATTGACAGAACACTGGTCGAAGGACAGCCATACGAACAGGCAGGATTTTCAAAAAAATTTAGTACCACAGACCACATCCATACGATCACTAGACTCAACGAAGTTTTACGAGAATACAGGAGTTTTGCTCTGTATCACTTTTATCGATTTAAATAAGATTTGATTTGCTGAAAAAAGAACGGTCATAGAGGCTTTAACACCCACGTTGTACCTACTCGGCACATAACGATCCTTGGCGAGTTATATGAAAATTTCGTTAACAAAATATCGCCATTCTATGATAATAATGATATCAACGTAAGAAATAGGGTGTTCAGCCAGGCGATACGATCTCGCCAAAATCACTCACTACCCCCTCCTAAAACGTCATGCGAACAATAGAAAGGATGATATGGGAGTGAAAACCGACAGGCGACATTGAATGCATCTTTGCTTCGCTGATAATATCGTCCTTATAACACCAAGCATTAGCTAACATTACGGATGATGACCGATTTCGACAACGCCTGTCGAAAGATTGGCTTGCAACTAAATCAAGTGAAACGATGTCTATGAGGAAAGAATGGGTTTTATGCCCCATTCACGCTCTATAAAATGAACATAGGAAACGATCACTTACGTCTACCTGTATCGTAAAGTCCAACATGATAACGACCTAACTCCACAGTCGGCAGGAGGAAACCAGCGGCTTGGGGAACGTTTAAAAGCATCGAGGACACGAAGAACATCCGATCGCAAGCCCGCCTTTTTGACTAGAATGTTGTGTTTGCTTTGTCGTATGCAACAGAAACTTGATCGCTATTTATGCAGGATGAAAGTTCACCAGGCATCTTTGAAACGCGCATTCGAGAGGACGATGTCAGGAGTATCCCGTAAATCGCAAAAGGAGAGAAAGGACCCGGAGTTCTGATATACGTCGTCGATTGAAGGTGAAGGATAGGATAGCGTCCCACAGGCCAGGATATCAAAAATAAGGTGGGCCGGGTTCGTGATGCACTTCAACGGCAACCGATAAATAAGAGTCGTTACCGACTGGATTCCTCAGGTTGTCAAACGCTCCAAAAGAAGATCGACAATCCCATGGTCTGATTTCCTTGCTAATAGCGTAGGAAAAAGATCTGATGCTCAGCGAATCCCTAGAGCGAGGAGGACCCACTAGGCTACTTTTGCATGCCATAGGGAAAAATGGAAGTTTTGCTGGTGCTCGCTCGAGTCACTAGACGATCAACGGGACGACAGGTGGTGCCAGCAATGTAAATGCAAAGAGAATACTTACAGCGCCTGCAGTTGATTTATACTCCTGGTTTTTGGCATTGGCCTTACGAAATAGATTTATAAGGGAATTTCGGAGTGGGTGGCTCATGCCATTCATGACGATAACGGTGCTGGTTCGACCCACTAGACTCACTAAGCCCTTTGTTCCTCCCAAAACAAAGAAATTGGTACCGGACATATTATCTATAATATTTTTAGTAAAATACGATGTGAAATGCATCCACAACGATGGTGAAGTACACGCAACATTCGCAACCTCAAGTGAGCTTGAGCCAATGACTACTATTGCCGAGAGCTACGTTCATTTCGCCACATCAAGCGAGGGCATACCTTTTCTCAGCCATATTTCAACCATTTCGGTGTTATCAACAAACATCCCTTTACCAGAATGACAGAAGCAAGCTTTACTCGTATATTAGCAACCGCAAAGTTGTATGTAGACAGTTCACACCTCGCAGCCCCAGTGAAGCCGTTCTGTCCCGACTAGCTCAGGAATGACATAGAGGGCTGGCTTGCCAAATTTATCGACATTCACGAAGAGGATAACATCACTCAAGCATCAATAGAACTTCAAGAGGAGAATTCGAGCACTTTTCGGATTCTTAGAAATATTCAAAGCCCTAGCGAAGTTGTTACGCCAGAGCCATACACGTGTTTCAGAGTTCTCGCCCTCTTCGTCAGTGGCCCCCACATCAAGCTTTGCGTTATAGTAAGGAGTGATACGCACTGGCGACTGCATGACAAACATTCCTAAGAATTACATCGAATGTTTATTGCGAGATTGAAGAAGACAACCGATGATATAAATCATTATATATCTACTAGCCGAGATCCATTTATTGAAAAGTGGTGTTGATAGCACATTGTGTCATTGTATTTTGTACTGTCGCCACATACGCCTTCCTCCTTGCTACAATGCAGAGCTTAATGTGAGGCGTGGTCCACTGACGATGAGGGTGATAGCTCCGAAACACGTGTATGATGGCTCTGGCGTAACAACCTCACTAAGGCTTCATTGGAGGTTAAAAACGGTCGATGATACGGATCACTTTTGCGGATGATAGAATGAATGGATCGAATGCAGATTAGCTAGGATGCGCACAGTAATGTGAAGGTATCGCGCATAGAAAATTGGTTCGTATGGGCTGACTTCACATTTTGTGCGGATACCAGCAATTCTTTCAATTCTAGGACAACCCTACCAACTTTCCACCACAAACAATTGCTGCTTTGTGCATGTCTAAGCAGCTCCGCCTGAGCGAGTTTGGCGCAAATTTTTTTGGTGCATGTATGACTAGGGGTTTAGCTGTCAATTGTGAGCTCAAACCAGCAATCGTATGCGAACCTGTGATTATTGCACTACCCACCTCTACAGAATGAAACCCCTGTGGATGAGGTTGAGTTCAAGGAAACCGACTAGAATAGGAAAAATAAGGGGGCCAGAAAATTAGGTAAGGTAAAATCACGTAAGGAATTGAATAATAATGTTTCCATTACTTAAAAAGCTATGGAAATAGGTCACCGAGTTATACCGACCCAATCTCAGAGAGTAGGTTTTTAGTTATGGTGTTTACCTGGATAAAGCGGCGTCCACACGTACCACAAGAGTACGGTCGTTCACCGGTGTGCGTCCTCTCGTGTGACTGCAGATTTCCTTGACTAGCAAACGCTTTCGGACAGTAGTTACATCGGTACGGTCGCTCGCCAGTGTGTGTTCGTACGTGTACCTAGCAGAAGCTATTAAAGGCAAAAACATATATCACAATAAAATATAATGACGGATCGAATGCCCTTCATGACTTGAAGTTGTTGGTATATGGGGTGACTAAGAGAAAACCCAACCCCTATAAAGAGTTGGGCGACGACCAACATTTTATTCGTGCTACTTGGTGAAAATATCACTAGGTGACAGTGTTTCGCTTTTCGCTAGTATCGGGGCTGCGTTCCCCGAGAGGACTGACTAAAGACGAGTGGTACTGCCCGACTGACGAGGTCGTCAAGGCTGAAACACATGCATCCGGCTCTAAAAGTTGCCCTATAACAGAGCACGTGCATGGCTCAAAAAACGATTGTCAAGCATATCGAAAGTTGAGCGTTTTCTCAATAAAGCATTCGAGGCGAAAGGTATGCATATAGGTACATAAGGACAACGTCGAATATGATAAAAAAACATGCAAAAGAACATGGAGTGACTTAGAAGATCCGGCTTAAAAAAACTCATCCTAGCTTCATATCAATTCGAGAAGACTGAAAACCATTAATCACTATTTTTGGTCACGCTTTTTTCACCATAGTCGTAACTCTGTAGTTGAGACAGCGCACCTGCAAGCTTCCAGCGTATGCGAAACTTTTTCCGCAGAATCGACACACATGCTTTCTCTCGTTCTGCTCATGAACTTGCTTGACATGAAGTTTTAGATAATTTTTTAGTGTGAAGGTCTTTGGACAGAATTCGCACTAAAATGAAGAAAATTACAACAAGGTTTATCGTCGATTCTAACAACGACGGCAAGTTTCTCTGACACTCATGAGATTGCCTCTTTCATCTACCAATTTAGCATATGCTGTTTTGATAATTCACTTCGACACGAAATCGGTACTTATATGTTGGACGGCAAAAAATCAATGTTCGACCTCACTAGCTCGAGAAGAATTTTTCATGGATATATTAGTAATCATTCGAAACCTACATCACTGGCTGGGGCCTTACATGGCCGCTTTTCGAGTAAGCCTTATTATAATACTGTAGCATTCAAATAAAATCATGTCTCCCATATTGCGCACGCTTCCATTTTCTCACGCATATGATCCGCGTGACGAGCGCATGTGGCGCAGTGGTTAGAGGTGCCCTGCGTCGCACACGAGGTCAGTGGTTCGATCTCGCGCTCATGGCTCACCAAGCCATCCATCCCTCCGGGATCGCTAGATTGGTGCCAGAGAGGTCTCAGGCTTGTCTGGGAGGATAAGCAGCACTGACTCGGTTCAGCGGGAGGCCACCGCGAGTCATTGTAAAGGGAGTCATTGTAAAGGTCAGATATGCATTCAATCACCTCAAACAAAGTTAAAAATTGAAGTCGAATGCATGGCGCATCCCTCAGGGATTGATCAACGCCGAGAGCTTTATCCTTTTTATCCTTTATGATCCGCGTGAAGCGCGAAAAGATCTGATACTTTTCCATTATCTGAGCGCCGTTTCGACAACTTGTAAAAAAACGTATTTCCTGGTCATTTTCAATGTTCAAATAGTCGTTCGATAGCACAAATCGGAAGAACTTGAATGGCATGTCGCATCTTCGAAAAAAGTCTTCTTGCGCTGAAGCAAAAATGAAATTTGCTTCTCAGTGGAAGATTTCGCGCTGAACAAGGCTTTTTCTTGATGTTTTAATAGTTAATCGATGATCAAATCTCAAAAATTCCAATGAATTATTTAGTTTCTATGAAAACTTTGGTATCACACTGTAACAGCCAAAAGAAGTATGGGTTTTGCAAAACTGGAAGAAAAGCATCGAGTGCGAAACTCGATTTGCTTCTAGTTCTTATAAAGCACAAAGAAGTTCTTTCGAGAAACCAGAAACATTATTGGACTTCTTGAGATTTGATCTATCGATTGATTGCTAAAACTTTGAAGGAAAGACTATGATCAGCGAGAAATATGTTATTAAAAAACAAAACATTATTCTTTTAGCGCAACAACAAGGCCTTTTTGAAGATGGAATACACCTTCCGAATTCTTCTGATTTAAACTATCGAATGATTACCAAGTTGTCAAAAACAAACGCAAAATCAAACAATACGCTTTTTTTTGAAGGGCCAAAATGGTGCCCAAATAAAGGAAAAATACCGAAATTTCTGTGGTACCTGACTCAGTCGTTTTATATAGAGTCCTTTGAAAGCGAAGACAACATTAGCAATTGACAAGATGCACCCCTCATAACCAACGCGTCGCAGCTTCAATCGGTCGCTGCGCCCCAGCCTGTGGGTTGGCCGAAAACAAGCTCGCCCAATATCCGGAACTTGGTCCGATTTTCCCTTTTACATCGCAGTGAAAGGATCTTTCCAAGAATAAGCAGAGTGTTAGAATCATTGGAACTTGCGCTGCCGAATGACCACTATTGATGCGAAGAAAGAGCGCTGTCCGGCGAGGTGTAAAGTATGAATATTTTCTTTCTCCTACAGCGCTATTAAAGAGCTTTTCCGGAAGCAAACACATTTTTGATACTCTCAAAACTTGTGCCATGGAAGGAGTACAAGCAGTTTAGGCGGGAAGTTTTGTGCAATGTGCAATATATGCGAGATAGGAAGAATGAGTAGTTGTGTGGAACGTAATTTTACTTCGGATTTTACGGCGCTAAAAACGATGTTTTGGAAAACCGGCCACACTGGAGCTCTAGCTGAAGATTCACAATGATTCAAGCTTTTGAATAATTACTAACGTTCCTATGAAGAATTCTTGTCTAGCTAATGAGGTGGGATATTCATTTCTCGCCATCCAACATGTAAATATCACAAAATCCGTTGTAGCGCGTTCAATGACTTTAGACATTAAGCAATGCTGGAAACTAAATTCCGACATAAAAGGTGTTTGCAGCAATTATTTACGGATGGCCGCGAGAGATAAGATGTATTATTTCATTTAATTTATTAGTGACCGATATTACCTCCGTATTTTATTTCTTTGAATAACTTTCGTATATTTAATAATTTTGAGGCTTAAGAATTTCAACTGACAAACAATGAAAAAGAAAGCACAATAATTCTGAGAAATATTGGTTTCCAAGAAACGTATACATTCACGTGACACACATGCCCAAAAAAAAAGAACTTGTGTGCGCTACGTGCTGAAGCACGATGTTTGAAATAGTTGAGTAGGACATTTTTGGTATATAAATAAAGCATCGGAATATTAGAATTTTTGGCATTTTTAATGATGTAAAATACAGATGATTATATTTTAACAAAGGTTCATAAATAAATGCACTCTTCAAATTTTGATTATAAGGGAACAGATGGTTTGAACCCATTCACTGATAAAACTTTTCATAAGAGTATCAGTAATCATTTGGAAGCTCAAATCTTTCGCTAACGTCATACGTAACCGGTTTTGAAAAAAAAACGTTTTTTGTGACATTGCTAGAGAGAAAAACCTTTTTGTTTCACCTACACATTTTTGTCGTGAGACAGAGATTTTTCTTCACACCATTGGTATTCATTTGATAGAGCAGGATTTGAGGATTCCAACGCTGTGTCTATCTTCTAGAAAAAGGCGTTTCTCTGCAATGCAGCAAGGAAAAGAAGATCGAGTTTTATACATTCGGTTTGCTGATTTACAGGCTTATCTACGGTGGGGAGTCTGGTGGCCGTAACATTCAATACGGCGGGCGGCCACGATCCATCGTTGGCGCAACGGAGAAGTGCGATTTTTGCCATTCCACTAGGAATTATTTGTCCGATTTGAAAGAAACTCCAGATCAAACGTATGATTCTGTAACTATTGAATTTTTCTTTACATGTTTATGTGTTTTTTCGTGATACCAATAAGTGATAGTTGGATCGCGCAGCCAATCTAAGACATAATTTCATCTTGAATTAAACACGTCTTTTGAAAACCGGCCACGTACCGCGCTAGACAGAGATTTGAGCTTCGGAATGTTTAGTAGCATGCCCATGAAAGTTTTCTGTTTAGCGAACGAAGTCAGATAATCGTTTGTAGCCTTATGATGACAAGAACCAGATTTACTCTGCACTCAATTCAAAGTTTGGAGAAGCAAAATTTTCAGCACGATTTAATGTATCTTTTGTTTTTTTTTCCAATTATTTTTTTTGGTTATTTCGAATTATGAGAGTCAATTTTGAGTTCATAGCGCAACCCGCCACTGTGACACTTAAGTTAAAACGTCGTCACGACTAACCTGAAATGTCTTCTCACCATGAGTCTTCTTATGTGTGTATAAAGCGCTCGGCGATGAAAGACATTTATCGCATTTTGGGCATTTATAGTTACGGATTCCTGAATGAGATATGCATATGTGAGTCTGAAAGAGCACGAACTTACACTGCTTGAGAAGTAATATTATCCTCAAGACCTACTTATGAGGAAAAAAGCCAAAATTGTGCTGTACTACTACGCTGATCGACAATGATTATCTTCCAGATAGTGGAACGCCACTGTTACATTACAACATCTTACTTCCTCATGGGAAAACTCTCGTCAGACGAAACGGACTAACGTGAACTCAATGTCTTAAGCCACTCACCTAAATGGGCACTCTTCTCATGTACTGTTTTCGTACCATACTGTGCGAATGTCTTCTCACAGTAACGACATTTATACCTATAATTGAAGACATTCGTTATCTGATTACCGGATTCTCTGCTCCCACTCATACAGTTTGATTTTCATTGATTCTGGTTACAAAGGAGGGGAGCAGTGGTTAGGGGTATTTTGCGGCGCACTCAAAGTCGATGGTTCGATCTAGCGCTTATGGCTCATCATGCCATGCATCCCTCCGGTGTCGATACACTTATTGTGATTACTTGGAGGATAAGCAGCACTGACTCGATACAGTGTTAGGCCACTACGAGTCATGGTGAAGGCCAGATATGCATTCTGTCACCTCGGACGAAGATAAATTGACGACGAATGCATGGTGCATCCCGTAGGGATCGATCGAAGCCGAGAGCATTACCCTTTTTTAACTTTACAATTATATGCAAAGTGCATCAGTGATTATAACTGCACTGTGATGCGCACTGTCTTTGCTTCGATGCTGTCCACCAGGTATACCAAGAGTAGAACAGACATTTCTTCTTTCAACTCTACATTGCTACGAATGGAGTTGAATGAATGGCATGTCTTCAAAGGATGATGAATGCCTAGTGCTATATGCTTCGCCCCTTTGTTATTATATCTATAAATGAAGGATTATCCTACAGTTACGCCGATCAAAACTGAGCGGTGTAACTCGTTTACGATTTTTACACGTTGTTTGTGTCCTGTGCTTCCCGTTGTGAATTAAAGCATACCCAAGAGAGATAAGAATTACATCAAAAACACTCTTATGATTGTAGTATATACAGCCATAAAATCATTGCACTTTCTCAGAACAATGCTTTCAACAAGCATCAATCAAATCTAATTTCTCGTATTATTTAGCAATCGTAACCAAAAATAGCAACTTATATCCAAGGCATATTATTCACGCAAAGTGAGAAATTTGTGCCCATCATAATGATCTGTCACGGTTAGCTTAAAATTGTTTCTGATGCAGCGGAGCGCCCTCATGGAGGGTTCGAGCCAGATGTGAGTATCTGGAGGATCTGTGCACCGAAAATCGTTAAGGTAGACCAATGGAGCATAGTGTGTCCATCTTAAGATGCAAATGGACCCGATTTTTCTAAATCTCTACTCCAAACCGTCATTATGCTGTCGCACTTTTGTACTTGCCAATTATGCAGGCAAACTCGGTCAAAAACCAGTTTAGTGACCGGGAGGCAGTTAGAGGCCGCCTCTAGTGACCAAAAGCGTCATATCTCCACTAATATAATTTTAGGCATTGCTAATTAGCAATGAGCCCTTAACAAAATCTGACAAGGCTTACCGTCAAAGAAGACTGGAAAAAGAGGCATTCTGAAAAAACTGTGATACCCTTGTATCATTCAAGCGATAACCTAGTGAAAGGTCATTCCTCAAAAGTAAAATAAACAATGACTTTACTGATGGTTATTGAGGCACATTAGATGGCTTGAATGTCCATATGTTTATGAAGGTGATGCCCATTAATAAGCGCGTCCAAAAGGCATCTCTATTACGTCTCGACGAGATTCCATTTCTTTACTGTCAATACTCTTGATGGAAAAAGTGGTGAAACTGACTCCAATCTCATTTGAGTTTCCCCTCGCTGATGAATTAAGAAATTTTATACAGACTTACGGGCGCTCTCCAGTATGTGTTCGTTCGTGTACTTGTAAAGTGGCTTTCTGAGCGAATTTTTTCTCGCAAAAATGACAACTGAACGGCTTTTCACCAGTATGACAGCGTTTATGTGACTCAAGAATCGAGTGGTACGGAAATCCCTGCAATGTGAGCATAATCATAAAATGACGATTCCGTTTTCATTTCATATCGTTCATTGCTATATTTATTTCGCTCGATTCATTGGATACGTTTTTTTCATTTTTATCTGCCATAAATAAACTTTATACTACTTTTTAATTTTTCAGAGTAATGTTAACGGTCATAGAAGTTACACTAACCTAATGCTCAGTCGCTGTGAAATTTCTAAAATCTATGAAAAATTGTGTTACATAGAATGTTTGCTCTAATGCTGAAAGAATGGAACCGCAATTGAAAAGAGACTGACCTTCCCGCAAATATCGCACAAGTGCCTCTTCTCGACGTGATTTCCAGAGTTTGGTAATTCCAGCGTACTTCCGAAAACCATCATCTTAAACATTTTCAATCATGATAACTTTCACAAAGTCTTTTTATGAATTTTGATAAAGATTTTTTAAACAAGAAATGTCGTCCTGGTGCTTTTATTGCAGCAATAAGTCTTCAGATATCTCTAAAACTTCGTTCGTGCAATAACGACGAAAAGCGGATAACGAGAACGACTGGCAACACCAGTGACATTCCCGCAATGAAGAGTCACTTCTGTGACTTCACAAAAGAGATGTGAATTAAGCGAAAAACCATGTATTAAACATTTAATGAGAAAGTTACTACGTCCAATTTCTGTATTTGATCATTCCCATTCATCCACTGCTGTGTTAAACAGAAACACTAACTACAAATGGTAACAGCACTTAGTATCAGAGAGAAATAAACACTTGAATTTTTATGGAGTAAAAATAATGTCAATGTCAACGAAGGTGTTCGCTCACGTCTATTTCTACGGTTTTTCCGCATTCTACTTCAGCCTCAGGACTTAATTCGTTCAATTTCTCACAAATTGTCTTTTTCTTTGATCAAAACTTGCACGAGGTTGGCACGTCTCTTTTTCAAAATTTGATGGCTGACGTTTCGGCAACCCTGCCTTCGTCAGAGCCTAGACATACTATATCGTATCATATCTGATAATTCGATTAATATCTCGTATGTGTAAATAATTTAATAGAAAACAATCCAACAGTTATTTTGAAGAACCCCATCTATTGAATATTTATTTGAGAGTGTTCACCGGTGTTTACTTCACTTACCGTGGGAAATGGACCATACTCAGACGAGAAATTTAATCTGAGACAAGGTGCCATATGATTTGTTATGTTCAAGCACTCTCCCCTCCTATTCATCATTGGAATTTGCAGTTCATCCAAAAGGCCTCGAGGGCTTTTCGAGCCAAAGTTCTTGCTTCTTGCCCCAGGATTCTTACTGCCACATTAAAGTTCACATCGGTTTTTCTACCCTGTGCGCCTCTGAAAGCTTACTTGCCTGGCTGTTAGCTTTCGTCTTGTTGTTCTTTGACGCGGATCCAAAGTGGCCTTTCTGTTTCGCCATTGTATTCGTTCGAATAGCAGAATGTAATCGTCAAATGGATTCACACTACCGAGGTCAGAAGTTTTGATAGGATTGACTGATTGTTAGTAGCATCATCCCTTTTACAGAGCAACGTGTTTGCTATTGCCAAAAAGTTTAGTGAGTGGACGATGACGTCATGAATAATCGCTCAAAATTTTTTCATTGATAATTCTTAATTTGTACCATTTCATATAGGTCAGATGATAGCCGTGACTCAAATAATTGCTACATTTTGAGAGTTTACAACAAAATAACAGGATATTTGGCAGATTGCCTCAAAATTTGAGGCGGGATCAAACGCTTCTGCAGACGAGTCTCATTTTGTACTTCTGTATTCGTCCATATGGCTAATGATTTGTTTACGTATCTATACTCCATCGCTTGTGATGTGGATCACGATATGATTCAACTCTCTGCCCACGCTATACCTCAGAACACGATGCTTGCGGCACATCTGAAGTCAGCACTGTGGGGACGATATTGCTCGATGGAACTCCTTGCGGTGAACCACCGACTGCCGACGATGAAGTGTCACTACCGTCCTGAAATTACTTTGGCAAGCACTGTCATGCACTCATTGATAACGCGTATTGCGTATACAATAGCCTACCAGTTCGTCAAAATCTGATGATTCAACGTCCAGCATTTCTTCATCATCTTCGTCTTCAAGAGCGATTCCAAGTTGCTCATCATCAAGACATTTCGCTTCGCAGGTTTCCCTTTCCAATTCTTTTTTCTCTACACTACCATTCAACTTTATCAGTACATCGAAAGGTGGCGTGCTTTCGACGTCCACCATTTCTTCACCGCTGGTCAAATTCTGTTTGATTTTGTTGTATCCACAATTGGGATCTGAAAAGAAGTGTGCGCACTTCTGCTTCCGCTTTTGAATGGTCTCGACGAGGTTTTCAAGCGATAAAGAGACGGTCAGCTGAGATAATGTAATTGTATTTACAACAGCGAATGTGATGTCATTTAGCTGAAAAACAATCAGTTGGAAAATTTTAGGGTGGAGAAAGAAATCTACGAAAAAGAAGAGTACTGAAAATTTGGTGAGGACTTTCATACAGTGGACCTCATTAATCCACAGACATAGACACACACGTTCTTCTACGAATCACATCAACACCCGCTGTAATACGCGACCGAACGAATTAGCCGATGTGAACGATTGTTTTCGCATGCTGGCAATCGGCCAAAGAATACATAGCGGTCAAAGCGGGAGAAAGTATACGTAGACACAGCCCAATGTGACGCACAGAAACCGAACGCAAGTGTACGGTAGCCGGTAAAGGCCGGCGTCGTAGTGGTGTGGATACGGTAGGGTGAGAAGTGTGGGTGTAGGTGTGAGAGTGGAGCTCCACAACACAACAACTAGACTAGAAGATGACCAGAGATAGACAAAAACTCAGGAGTTGATCATCACTCACTAACTTCACTACACTTCACCGTGTGCTTTTGGGTCATACGTAGAAATGGGTTTATTTGAGTCTTGAGCGGTATCCGTTCCATCAGTCATACTAACGATCAACAGAATAAGAGAAAATAACAAAACGATTGTTGGTAATATATTCGGATAATACATTTTCCAACTAATCTGGTTAATGGGGTTTGGAAGCTTCACGAATTTTGAGTGAAGCATCAGCACGACGAAAATCTGAAGAAAGTAAATGTCAAAGCTTTCACTGTACTTTGATGGAATATCAGATATTAGAGGCAGCAGGTGCAACATCGATGGTTCGATAAGAGCATAACATTTAACAATATAATAACAAAATCTACGCAAATGCATCGATCTATGGGATAAAAGGCTATGAAATATGAATTAACTTATAAATTTGAATAGAAAAAAAACAATATGAAGCAGTCAGTTTTAAGATCTTAAAAAGAAACATTTATTTAGACAAACGCTGCGATGACCATCCACTCCTGCCATCCATGCTATTTACTCATCAAAGCGTACGGGTTATCTAAGAAGTAACAAAATTAAGACTCTTATGTTCTTCTATGGCTTACATAATTATAAAAAAACTAATGATTCCAAATGTAATGGTGACTGGTCACCGTATCACAGAAACGTTGGATGGGATGACCTTATGAAGAATTTCAGATAATGGACATTTCTGAGAGTTTTCCTCAAAAATTCATGGGAAATAAATTGTTGGACTAGCAAAGCCAAATTTGTAAAATTGTGAAATAAAGTTAATGCAAACTTTTAAATTTAAAGGATAATAAAATGACTAGAAAACTTAAAGAGAAAAGATGCTCGTACGAAACAAATCCCAAAGAAGTAAAGGATCGAATCACGTTATTCTAGATTCAGCACAGCCAGCACACTAGATTGTTCTGAAGCTCTAGAGCAGTTTTCATAGTTGATGATTAGCAAACATATCAAGAACAGCATCCTACGTAGACGATTGATGGCAAATAGTCAGTATAAAATATTTGAAAATAAAACTAGCAAGTATTCATGGCTTCAGAAGAGATCCAGTGACTGACAATACGACGGCCGTTCTACGACTCCATGTAGTATGCTGAAAATCACATAACCAATAGGTCTCCGTTGATTCCTTTCCACTACCCTGTGTTAGTGCACACACGAAAAAACATAACAAAAAATATTGAGTTAGACTAAGCTTTTATTAAGTTAATTTTCAGCATTTTGCTTCAATAGCTAACAGATTGACAGAGATTATAAGAAAATTTTGTAGTAGATTTTCTCTGTTCGCATCTAATTCTACTCATTTGAAATATCTAAGATTCGTGATAACGAAGCCTTTACCAAACTGTTTATAACATAAGAGTCATCGTACTGTATTCGTTCCATGAACCCACTACGGGAATCGGGTCGTAATACGGTCATTTTATTTGCTGTACACTGTGGTTATATGTGCTTAGGACCGCTTATCGTCTCGGTTTCTACTGTTCAGAAGCGGAGAAACACGCGCATTACATAATGCACATGAATGCCACCGTCGACCAACAACAACTACAACGACTACTAGAAGAAGAAAGCGCTAGCAGCTATACACGTTTTGACTGGGTTAATACATTGCTTTGCAACCGATCAACAATATTGGACAGCGCTGAAGACAGCGTCAGATGGCAACAGACGAATGAATGACGTACAACATTCCGGGCTTAGATGAGCCTGACGATTGGCATCACCTCAGTGTCAACTACAGAAATATTGTGCTCTCATTGTGCTGACCTATAGTCAGAGTGAGCAGTATTTATGTGCTATAGTATGCAGTACGAGAACACAACATCGCAGTTAACGTGTCTCGGAGTCGATCACATCGTGCTCTCTCCCTGGCTCAGTATCACATACTCGTCACTCAGTGATTCACATGCGGCATCGCCTCGTAGTGCCGGCCAGTGCCGACGAGCAGCAAAAAAACTGCCAGCAGTTGGCCGTTTGCTGCAACTGAAAAACAAACAAACACAGACTGGCACCAAAGAGTAACCGCATAGAGCACAAAGATCTCCGGAATTGAAAATACGCCAGAGCGCCGAGAGAACCAAGAACACGAAGGGAATTTTAATGAGTCTTATTGAGAAAAAAAAGCGAGAAGAGAAACATTAAATATTAAAGAAGAGAAGAGTATTTGTCACAAATTCACAGCGTTTTTGCGATATAATTTTTGTGAACGTCTAACTCACAGATGCAAGTTCAACGGATACCGCAGCGATGCTGAACATTGTTAGAAAACGAGTCGTAAAGCTATTTTGGCACAGAGATGCACTTCATGAAGGAAGTATCAAATATGCACAGAAAGCACAAAACAGATTTTCGACTTAAGTGGAAGATAAAATTACGAACTAGAAGATTCAAGCGATCAAAAAGAACACGTATAGCATTACCGTAATCAAAGGATTTCTCAGGATATCAATTAGTTCTGGTAGGATTCTTTGAGCCAAGGTCATGCTGAAGAGCATATGATGTCAACGCAACTAGAGTAGTTGTGATATGAGAAGAGGAAACAACAGTTTTTTTGAACGATGACTGACTGATTCACGGGCATCGACAGCGGTTTTGTATGGCGCGGTGCCAGTCTGAGCCAGCCAGCACCTCAACAAGCGTGTTCGCTTTTCGTGGAGCAACCAGCAAAAGAGAGCAAGCAAACATTACAAAAATATATTCCACCAGCAAACATTTCTGTTACACTCACAGTGATCACACTGAGCACAAGGAGAGCCGTCCAACTGATGTCAGCAGAGGTACGGTCTGTTGGCGAGAGAAAGCTGTGTTTTTCTATCGTTTTGTACGTCTGTCTTCGTTCGTAAGAAAACATCCGTAAATGGTACAATAGTACACTCATGCGGATAGCAGATACAAAAATAACGAGTGATTTTGACGACGAAATCTATGGAGAGGCCAATTGTTTATTTTCGTCATTCAGATGATTTTTGTTCAAAATCTACAAATTTTCAAAGGAACCAAGCTTTCTTTGATAGAACTAATACGTATATTGTCAAAGTATCAGCCAAATTATGAACGATAGTGTAATCTTTGCTACGATGTGCTACGGCCAAAAAGTTTAGAAAGTGAGTTGCTTTGTATTTTCGTTGGCATACCAGTCGGACGCGAAATGAGCAGCGTCAGAGGAATAAAGAAGCAATGCTTAGATGATGACTTGGAGGCGAAGAACACACCAGTAATCATGCAGTCACGAAGCACGACAGACTATGGAGGCTACTCAAGGTATCTTTGTATTCAATTACGCGCTATAGGTTCAGAAATACTGATGAGATCTCAAAAACAGTGGACTAAAATCACCATTTGGGGCGATAAACCGCACCAGTGGCATAAACGGTAGGAATTTTACAAGACAATCACCAATTCACTTAGATATTTGATTATTACTGCGTGATCACTACTGGACGACGTGATGAAATTTTGCGTCGAAGAAATCTGTAAGAGCTGGATCGGTGTTGTCGTCTATCCACCGAGATATCTGATGATTATAAAGAAAGTGAGTTACATACCATACCAAAACACTTTTGTATTTGTTTCCAACTGATTGGTTTCAGCACGTCCTAATCCTTTAATGATTTCTGACAATCTATTTCACTATAATATCATCATGGATCTCAGCAGGAATAAGTATATACAGAGAAATGCTAGCAGTCCGCAGAGTCAGAACAAAGAGGAACTGGTTTAAAAATCATCATTTTGAGCAGATAAGAGCATCTTTCCTGAAGATTCATCTTTGCATCGGCTAGAAAATGTGTAACCTTTCACCGAAAGCAATGCTAATTATCAGTTAAGCAAAGACGATGACTTCACAGAACGTTGTTAACAAATGTCAAAATAACATCATTCTCTATTTCAGTTTTCGAAAGAAATTAAGACAGGCAGTCTGTATCCTAGTAGCTATCAAATAGAAAACACTGGAAAATAAACAGTGCAAAAAAAAACCAAAAATATGAAGCAGGCTACAATGTTTTTATGGATGCCTGATGCAGGACTTGAAGCTCACTAACACATCGGTCATAGAGAAGAGTAGAAGTTCAACGTTGCACTGTCTGCAGCGCTCAAGTGGATCACTGGCCCCCAGCTGGCTACTAGTATCGACTGTGTTTGTTTAGTTGTTGTTTACCACCATTGGTATTTGTGTGTTCGTCGAACGACCTCTGCTCGATGTCTGGTCGGAATAGCAGCATAGATCTTGCCTCCGAACGGACGACCACTACGTTCGCCTCCGCCCAACTCTCTAGCCTCTCGTATAAAACACGCTCATGGCCAGCATCTCCAGTTCCGTTACTCGTTCCACACTGGCTGCGGTGCTATGTGGTGACAGTCAACACAGACATGCATACATACATAAACATGCACAGGCAACAAGTAAACCAGTCAACAAACGAAAGAAATTCTTTCCACATCGTCTCGAGCCACGAACCGGTCAGTGAAGACTAGTTCGTCATCTTGGCGCAAACGAAAGCTGTCAGGACAACAACTTTTACTCTTGACTTTGACGAATAGATAGCAGCAAACGGTGTACTTCAAAGAAAACACTATGCTCCCCATTAAGAAATTTACATGCAGCTACAAATATTATGTGGGCGATACCTTCATTAGTCTCTGATTTATCGGGATTTCGACCTGTTCTGAAAGAGCAATAGACTTCATTAGATTTGCAAGTTTGTTGAATTTAACTCTTCAGAACAATTAAAACACCTGACAGCTTAAGTCAAGTTGTATATGTTGTTTGGCCTAGCGTTTCGTAGGGTAGAAACAGCTTCGCCCAACTGATGTTTTTAGGAGCTCATCGAGTAGCTGTCATAGTGAAATGTAACCAACAGCGGCAATTGTGGCGCCATCTCGTGCCATGCAGAGATTTTTTCGTGGTTCATTGTATTTTCGTTCACCGGATCACCGTTTCCAGGACATTACCTCAATCAATCGGCCTACCACATATGTACATATTCCAGTTTGTTTGAAAACAGATGTTTCCTCAAACGGACTTGATCATGCCAGTTATTTAACAATTAGTGATTTTGTCACAGTGTAACAAAGATAAGACTATTTTATTTAGTGATATAAATTGATATTCGGTAATGATTTCAGACGCTTTCGAACTGAAAAGTTATATTTTGTCTTTTTCGATGCAATTTTCATGATCTGATTTCATTGGTAGAGAGTGAGAACGTAGTATTCCGAAGCAAGTACTACGAGATCTGTTCAGTGTCTATCTGCGTGGTAGCTCTTTAGAACTCCCAATTCACTACCCATAAACCATTGAGAAATGAATATAACTGTTATTTCGCAAACGATAAATCGTATTTCGTGTTTTTTTTTCATAATCCTATTACTAATTATTGTGGAATACGAAGAGAAAAAATGAAAATTCTTCTTATATAAATGATAGACTTGGACGGATGACCACAGTTAAAGACGATGTAAAATCGTCATTGAGATAGTCGAGAAAAAGAATCATTATCTATAGTGGTTATAACATGGTCACGATCGGGCATGGCACATCGCCCTTGATCGGTCAACTAATCGCGTCGTGGAAGAATTCCTAGCTGCAAAACAGCAAATCACTTCCGAAAAAAATTGGCAGTTTTCTGATACCAAAGCTAAGAACGCTCTAGCACAGTCGTTTCATGATCACAGAGGAAGCCCAAGCTCAACTAGCATATAAAGCTATCACCATCAAGTCGCAACCGACCCTACACAGAAACCCGAACACCTTCTTGGATACGCATGCAAAACAGCGAAATGAACGGAAGAAGTACTCAAAATCCACATGACTGGTAGGAACGGATCGTCTACGGAAGTAAGCAGATATTTGCATTGCAGAAATTCGTTTGAATAATATCAGTTTTATAAAAGCAAGAAGGAAGTGAAGTGATCAACTTATAAGAACGAACAACTTCGAGAAGAGAACTTTAAGGGTTTAGATGGAGCTAATATATTGCGAGCTCTATGCGACACCCATGGTAGGTATAATAAACAAATTTCTTCAGGTTTTTTTTGGCTCTCTCACATTTTGTACTTTCATGTCTGATAAAAATACGTTGTCAGAAGGTATAAAAGTATAAGTACTTAGAGAAAGAAACTGAATTGCACTGACAAAGTTTAAGTGCTTTTTATCGCTCATGTGCTTAAAATAGTCATTTCGCGTCACTTGTGAAAAATGCGTCAAAAAAATTGTAAAAATGGAGAATTATAAATGGCGTTTATAATTTTGCTTTCTTTCTTAGAATAAAGGAGATGTAAAAAAACTATGACTCCTTTTTTTCTTTTTTCACACTGAGAGGAGTTCTACGGTGTAGAAGCATTTCGCCATCTTAATATCTCCCGACACAGCTCTTTTACGTGTTTTTCGACAACATGCGGTCAAGCGTTATCATGCAACAAAATCACTTTGTCGTGTCTTACGGCTCTTCCGGTCATTTTATTTCCATTTTATGATTTAACTTGGTTAATTATTGCTGATAAAGTGCTGCGTTAACCGTTTCACCGACTACAAGAGCTCGTAGTAGAGGACGCCTATTCACTCTCACCAAATGCGCATCTATTCTTCTTTCCGTGAGTAGTTTCCGTTTGACAACTGACTTTTCTGGTTATCCAAAGTTGGTCCATGATAGTTTTCGTTGTGAATTATCAAAACGAGATTCACTTTTTTGTCTCTCGGTCAATTTACGATGCAAAAAAATCACCCTATTCGTCGGCGGCGGTTTTCTTCATAATAAACAAGAAAGGTGAAACTTTGCGCATACGGACTTTGTCGCGTACAGAAGTCGCCTTTAAAGTCCTATCAAAACCAACATGTAAAATATGTTTCACCGTAAAAAGCATACAAATAAACAGCGTTTTTGACACACTCAAAAAAATTTACATATTTTATTTTTACTATTTTTGTAGCATTAAATGGCAGAGTCATATCTGCACAGTTTATATTTACCGGTTTTCTGTTTAATGTCAGAAGTCGATGATTTCTGATGGCTTACAATAGAGCTCGAACATTGAATGCTTAGAGAACGTCGTCTCATACACGTACCCGGCACTGCCAGGCTTTCTTCTCGTCCGCCATAGAACTTTGATGCTCATGTGATGCACTAAGGAATTCGAAACTACTAGCATAGAAAATAACTTCACAGAACTAATGGTTCAGTAAAAAAGAGTTCTGCACTTGCTGAAACACAGTCGGAACCCTAACTTCTACACTAGTTAACGGGAAGTCCCTTGAAATTTCTCTGAAAGAATGATCTAAAAATAAGGTCATTCTCGAAGCTGCTAATTCTGTGTGATAACTTTCAGAGTAATCAAGAACGTGAAGATAAGGATAACAGCCATGGATAAGAGAAAAGATTCACAGGATGATATTCGAGGCGGAACAATTTTCGAAATATGAAAGCGAACATTGTTTTCGAGTAATTGTCTCTACGTAGACAAAACTCAAAATACGAAATTTGTGTTGTTTTAAAGCGAATTTCCCCTTAACTTTTCCTTTTTGCAAAAATGCGCAAAAAAGTAACATACACTGCAGAAAGGTTGAGTTTTCTCGCCCATTTTTAAAGAAAGAAATTTGAATTACGCAAAAATGTGCTTGAATAGAAACGTTTACGAATACAGACAATGAGATACAGGTGCAAGTAAACATGAAAAAACAAAGAATTGGGATATGGACATTTAGTAAAAAAATTGTTAGTAGAATTATTCTGGAACGCAAACTACAAGAAATCTTCATGGGGTCAATGATTCTGAGAGTAGGCGACTCTACTAGCTGAGATCCGTTCCTTCGATTGCTGTGATGTTTTCAATGCTCGGCATCTTCACGTAGAGTATGAAAAACGATCAGACAAGCAATTATGGGTTTTTATTATCCGAAAAACCTGATTCAATGAATGACTATGTCCGTAAATTTTGCTTTCTTATTCGATGGAATACCGATGAGATTCAGACAAAATGTCGACATCCTTGGAAAAAGAGCAGAGTATCCTGCTACCGTTCTCAAATACAAATGCCCAAATTATCCATCTAATAGGACAGATGAAAGTATGTTTGCGTAATTCACTTGATAGTTCTCTTCAATCGACTACTTTTATAAACCTCGCTGAAAATATACATACTTTGATAACATATCTTGAGCCTTTCATGAGTTCTGTTATATAAAGTGCTAGACACGCTTTGCGGCCTTGCAGCCTGATCAGTAGCACGGTGCCTTTGGGTTCAGTCATTCCCTTCCAAAGAGATATACCGCCTACGTATTAAGGAATCGAGGACGAATTATCTTGAATCAGGATTTTTTCATCAAATTTCTTGATAATATGCAGACTGAAATATGCTCAATATTCTATGGAGGAAGAGCTTATTTGTAACCAGAAAAAATTGTTCGTCTTTTTTGATTTCCTGCGGAAGCGATGTATTGAAAATAGTCTACTACTAATCTATGAGATTTCGATCTTCGCTCAAAGCGCAACAATCGGAAACACGTAATCTTATGATCCATAATATCAAATATTCAGCGATTGACTCAAATAAGGACCCGTAGAGTCATTCATTCTGAGCATACACCAAGAAAAGATCTGACAATAATGTTGCCTGTTTTTCGAAGAGCATAAAGTACCACATTTTTGTTCACCTCTCACATACCTCTAATTTAGCCACAATCATTTCTGACCAACCATGAAAAGTTCTGGACTCAATTGTTGGAGGCAAATTTGTTTAAGTATCGATTTACTGACCCCGGAGAGACTGAAGTTTGAAGGACCAAGAGAAGTAGTATCGAAACGTCGACCGCGTGTGTACTGCAGAGCGTCTAAAACCACTGCGCTATAAGCGCTTCATTGTAATAATTTAAAGACAAGTATAAAATTTTTTGTGGCCCGGGCTTAGGCCCTATATCCGCATTACGGAGACGCATCACATATTCTCGTTAGTAACCATCTCGACGCCCGATAAAATGACGTAGCTGCGCGGCGTAAAAAAAAATGCACTTTTATATAGTGTGCCATTAACACATTGGCGTGGATATGAGTCATATATGATTTGAACAAGAGCTAATATTTTCGCTTTCTCAGCTTCCACAAACCTGCTTCACTTCATTATGAATTTCATTGACCGGATAGAAATCTTTGTAATCCGCAGATGTTCTCCAATGAGAAAAGACTTATTTTGCTGCATAGAGATGGAATGATAATTTTCTGCAGCTTACTAATTGTTCTTTGGATATTCATATAAAAGATGCAGCAAATCAGTAGGAGGAATTTCGATGTTGATATGGAATATATTGCCAAATACTCCGGCTAACGCGATTGCTCTAATAATGCTGGATATCTGAAGATTTTTACAAGTTTTCTAAAACATTTGATTTTTAACAAATTCGAGTTTCTTGATGAGAAATTCTACATGCAACCTATGACGCTTTTAGAGCGACATACGAATTGTCCTATTGAGCCTCTGTCGTGTTCTTAGGTAATAATATTTCTTACAACAATTTTTCGACAAAAATGAAAGTTTTTCGTATGCAATCACCGAGAGGAGAGGCTGTGACTAAGCGGTTAGTGATGCAGGCTATCAGGAAGTATGGTGCTGGTTCAGTCCCCTCCTAAAACTCTCTTACAATCAGTCAACAAACACCTCACGGAACGCTTAGATCGGCTTCCTCCGAGACTGCATGATTTACTCCACTGGCGTTCCACTCCATATATGAAGAAGACTAATCTGCAAGCAGCAATCGAAAACACGAGGAATGTTTGAAGATTTTCGTGGAGGGTGTAAACGAAGAAGCGAATGAACTACAAGAAAGTATGGGATCCAGACAGTAATATAGATTAATAATTCAACTATTTTATAGGAAAAAAAATAGTCATAACGTTTATCGCTGTTGAAGAGTAAATTGAAAACTAACTAAGATTACAAACGGCTCGATTTGATGTGATACCGTAAGACAGTATAGCGTTGGTTCGATCTTTGATCAGGCTAATTAGGTCGCTCATGTCTATAAGGGGATTCAAGAGAGAATTGACTCAGACATTAAGCGACATTTGAGTAACAGCAGAACCCACACTCAAATCCGAAATTCTTTGTGAATAATGAATGAGAGGAAATGAATTGAATTCAAGTTCTGCGCCCACAAAAGATGTTAGCTGGGTAATGAACAGAAAATAAAAAATGAAGTGGGTATAGTGAAGTCACCTTTTACCGATAACACACCAGCTTCTACTCACTTAGACACTTCTTCGTTTACTCATCTACTCTACAACTTATCGTCTCCACCACCTAGCAACGATACACGAAAGCAAGTCCCTTTATCGATAGTTTCTCAAGATAACTTTGTGATTCAGAAACCTTAGGACCCCAAAAAGGTGCTATGCACGGCTCTGACAGTGCACTTTTTCCATTTAGCTTACATTGCATGAAATCTAGCGGCATATGCGGAACTACCTGTAAATTACGAAATCTCATGGAAATGGGTGATAAAAATCGCATCTTCAATGAAACTTCTTCATAACATTTTGCAGCATTTCTAATGCTCCTTTTTCATTAACTTTAGCGAAAGAATATGTCGAAATGAGTAACAAATAAGAAAAAGATGAGGTAGTTTGATAACGAGGTGAGGAAAGTGAGTGAGAATACAGCTAGAAGAAAATGCCGTTCGATGAGCACAATATCCTGGTTGACCCTGCGCACCACTTTAACCTCCTTCTTTCACAAATTAGTTGGGAATTCAGCATCGAACTTGTTTAAGAGATTATCATAGATTAAGAATGATTGGTGACTGACTGTGACGAAGACTTGGGAACGGTAGTGACTGCATCCAACATATGGCACGACCAACATACAACAAAATAAGGAGAGAAAAATCTTCAATTATCGGTCGATGTCATGTACAAAACCTAGAATGTTCTTGAATAATGGATAATGGCGAAAGGATCCAATGGAAGAAGTGCTGGATCAAGACAATATGTAATATCGAATCACGAAGAGGTATACTCATGAAAAAGCAATATGTTGATAAGAGAGAGCATTCAGTATTGCGAAGAAATCGCAGTTCTCAAAGAACATAATTATTCGTGAAATTGTTAACGGATTCATAACTACTAAATAAGGAGACCGTGATTGGCACTAAGTAAAAATTGGTTCATTCGGAATGAGCAGGCTAAAAGAAAGAAAAGTGCACAAACGAGATAGCAGTATTGGCACATTAGAGCCACACAAAAAAAACTTACCCTTTTGAAAAAATGTGCTGATCAACAAACACAAAATATGTTAAGCGAAGATTAGCGGCAGCTTCAAGAAGTTTCAATCATGTCCATCTTTGAGATCGGTTAGCGAAGATTTGCTGAAAGTGGGAATGACGGCAATGCGACGGTAACAAAAGCCACGAACTACGCAACTTCTTCTCCATCGAAACCAATCCTCAGAGGAACAATAATTTTGTGGGTATACGAGTAGTTAGATTGTGTTCTTATATGGTTATTTTTTCGTATAGAGAATTCACAGAATTTGCACTAACGAAGGTTTTTGATACAGCTTTTTCATGATAAGCCAGGTTACGATATGGTCGAATTTATCGTGTGACTGATGGCTGAGTGTTGGCTGCCTCGTTTTTTGATTTATCAAGAAAAGCTATAAACTCTTGAACAGTGCCAAAATTAGTAGGAAGTCGGATTTGGCGATTGCCTCTGATACATTTCATTCTTTGAGCCTTTTTGAGTATTTAACAACGCACGAGAAGAATTAAGCTTTGAGGACCATTTGAGCCGCGCGACGTCAAAACTCATTCAGCTACTGTAATGGCGGCGTCGTGCCTCGTGGGAAGGCAGACAGAGAACCAGACATGCATGCACACACATGCAGATGCTCCTGCCTGCGACTGCAGCGCAAGCTACGGCACGACGCAGCTTCTTTGTCAACAGTGGTTCTTAAAGGGCTAATATGGCATCAGTTCTGTACAGTCATCTCCTCTTAAACAATGTAGAAATATGAATAGAAATATGAAGACTGAACTTTTAATCATAGCCGTTGATTAAGTCAACTCCAATACCTTGTCTTCCACATATAGCCGTGACGCTTAATTTCTTAAGCTGGCAGTTAATTTTATAACTGGAATAATATGAGTATTTACAAATATACAGGTTAATAGCACATTTTCTACATGGTCTTAGTGGTACATAAAACTTTTGAACATTACCCTTTTTTTAGACATACTCAGAAGTATAACGCTCAGATGACTGGTAATGACACCTAAGTTTGAACGTGTTAGTCAGAATTTTGCTTATGAAATTATTTTCGTGTTGAATGAGGCCTCCAAACAAGAAAGGCTGGAAAACTGCGTAGTGTAAGAGAGGAGAACTCTGGGCTCATAGATTACGATGCCCTCTATCTTATAGGCTGCGATCTATAGATCTTAACGGCTTTTATTCCAATTAAAAAACCTAACACTGCATGGGATACGTCAATTTGGATCATGACTGAACTCGACTATCAATTCCGCATTTGATTCATTATACCAGTATATTCTAATGTTAAGTATTAGATGTGAGCCATGTGGTCATGCAAAGGAGGCGAGATAGCTAGGTGGATGTTTAGCTAAGACATGGTTTCTTCTGAGCCATTACTTGAGCATATATACGAGGGTGCTCTCCATAGAATCTTTCATGCTAATTAAAATCCTGTCAGAATTTTCGACGTTAAAAAATTACACCTCAAAAATGTGGGCAAATGAAAGCGTGACATCATAATGCCTACATTGATATGAAGTCTGTTGAGAGCGCTGGCAACAACAGACGTTTCGTCTAACTCCCCTGACCCTATAGAAGCAAGAGGTTGTGCCAGGTAGCGATCGCACTGATTCAGAAACGCTTTTGTTGTGGCGATGTTGGCGGGCCGTCACGTGGTAGTACGCTATAACTACGAATAGTTTTACGCTTGATGAGACGATACGACAAAGAGAAAAACATACAAATTTCGTTTGAATATCAACATCGGCTATTTCTAAGTATCTCGTAGTTGGTGAGCACCAAAATATTAGCAGCTCAATAAAAGGAGGCGCACGTTACCTTAACGAAATGCGAAATAGTGACCTCTATAGGAGTCATATGCTGCGAAATCATAGCGAATTTTATCAGTTGGCATTGGCGACATTAAAGTCTGCAAGTCTTCATCTACACAATAAAATTCTTCTTTTTTATCGAAGTGAAATTATGCTTTTTTGGAGTCAGAGACGTGTACTTCTTTCCTTGTTCAAGGATGACATTTCGAGCACGAAAGCTAATGAATAATCAGAATAATTGTTCAGCAGAACAGCATGATGTTCTCAATTTATCTGTCACTTACATTTAAGCATGTCTCTCTATTCTTGAAGAATCCAAAAACGTGAATCTCGCTACCAGCAGTAGAAAATTCAATTCTCCACACATTGGATCTCAAAAGGACACAGTATAGAAACTGCATATGTGATGAACGCCATAGAATATAGTCCCCTATATAATTCTCTAAAATAAACTCTCGGATTATTAAGTCTCCTCGTAAATTTTGACACTAGCTTAAGAAACACCAAATTTATTGCGGAAGTAATTAAAATTACTCAACAACATCATTCAAAGTAGACACCATCAGGCTGAACACATTTCTGCCATCTTTCAGTCAACGAATCAAAACGCTTCATACAAAATTCTTTGAACATTCTTTTGGTGACAAATTTGTCCATGTTTGCCGCATCATGGCCGCTCAACGAAGCCTAGAGTGCCAGTACGAATTAGGAAGCGCTGCACAGATCGCCTCCGAGAACATCAACCGTCCAAAGGCTCAAGTTTCGAGGGCCACGGTGAGGACCTGAGCAATCGGGCTCTGTCACGTCGACGTCGCCGCACCCTTATCCTGCTTCAAGACAACGCAAGGCTGCATGTTGCCAAATCGACAAAGAGGAAGTTGACCGAACTGGGCTGGGAGTTGCTGGATCATCCGCCGTACAAAACCTGACTCGTCGCCGTCTGACTATCCCCTCACTCGGTCGCTGGAGCACTTCCTGACCAAGAAGAAGTTTCGAGACATCAATTATTCGCGCCGAGGATTGATAACTTCATTTGACTCCAAGGATGGCGAGTTCTATGATGCGGTACCGATTTGTTGCCTGAAAGATAGCAGAAATGTGTTCAGGCTGATGGCACATACAATGAATAATGTTGTAAAGCAATTTTAATTCAAGTTTCGTACTGTGGATAAAGTAGAAAAGCATAGAACTCTTGGCGTCAATCAATGTCTGAAGCATACATCATGTATCTTTCTTTGATTTTTATGTTTGTTGAAGGTGATTGAAAGCATATCTGGCTTTTACAATGACTCGCAGCAGCCTATCGATTCATCACGTCAGTTCTGCTATCCTCTCAGACAAGTCTGGTAGTAAATCATCGATCTAACAGGGATGGAAGGCTTGATAAATCTTGAGCACAGTAGCAAACCATCGACGATTGACTTAATCATCGTGACTGACATTTACACTTGACTATCGCTTAACTGTTTCCTCGAAAACATTTTATGGTGAGATAGCCTTATACTGTCGGACACGTCTTCCTAAGTGTACAACCTTGATCACTTTACCAGCCGCTGTCATCCAGACATCCATGAACATGGTTATATTTGTGTGCGGAGCCAAATGCAGTTTTATGCGCTTTGTGTTCATTCCTCATGGACACTTTAGATGCAGACTGCCAGATTTTTGTGGGATTTCACAACACCCCTTTTTAGGGTCTTCACATTGAACGGCACTGGCCAGGGTGGCTTGGGAAAGGTTTGCAGCTTTACAACATGGATTCTTTCAATTTCGATAGCCATTTCTGCAGCAAGGCGATACAACTCGACAGTAGACTGTAAGACACCGGATCGTCAATACTTGACACTTTATTGATCCGTCTTTACAGTGTTTTTTCTTTCTTTCTTTCTTTATGCGGATCCCAGTACTTCCATCACTCAGTCGCTTCTTCTTCGGGAGCTTGGGGTGGGGGAGGGGGTAAAACTCGGCTCTACGTGTGCCTCGACGAGCATCTCAACTACTCGGCCGCGGCACCCAATCACGAATGGACTCCTCCATTATAAGGAAAACGACTGGATGTGCCAATCATTTCAATTTACTTTATCGCAGCTGATAACAAAAAGTGTTTAGCATTGAAAGCATTTCCTTGAACCAATTTCTTTAAGCTGCACCTAAGACTTCTTGAACTTCCTCAAAGATTTCGTTCTACTCAAAACATAGGTATATGTCTTCTGCAAAAATGATTCTGACATTTATCACCAGCTAATATGTCACAATTAAAGCAAACTCTAATGTTCATCTTTTCAAACACTTCAGTGGCGATTCGTACATTTTATGGGGCTATAAGGCACACTGAAGCACACACGTGCTCACTGTGCCTTATAGCCTCCTTATAATGTACGAAGTACACTCAAAGGCATACCTAAAATCTTTTGGTTATCTATATGCCTCCTAGTTCGACGATAAGAGTCTTTCCAGGCAGTGGTATGTTGTTCTGATCCGACTCCAGTGAAGTTCTATGGAACCAGGGTTTCATTGCCTCACATCAGTTGTCTTTCGGCAGGTGTATATGGGAATGCACAGTATATTAGTACTGAAGTCACTTTGCTGCTGACTGAGCTGCTTTTCTATGATATCTCGAACTAGTACTGTGGCAGCGCTTTGGCCCAACACCAGAGTACACACCATTTCTAGTCCCTATTACTCAGAAGGTCAGATTTAATTTTGCACACAAAAAATAAAACATGAAGCTTTGACGTTGCTCACTCTCTGAGGGATGTACCGTCCATTAGCTTCTATGAAGTATCATCATATAAGTGATTGAGCGTACGTTAAATTTACAATGACATGCGGCGGCCTACCGGAGCACCGAGGCAGTGTGTTTGTCTCTGTAAACAGGTCTGTCAACAATTACTAATTCCGAGGGTAGGCAACATCGTGAACCCACGACGCGGAATTGAACCAAAGAATGTTGCAATCGCATCGCAACACACCTTGAATCACTGTTGTTTTGTACATGAGATGGAGAAAAATGCTAACACATGTGCTTACCTCATAAAAGTGATTGATACATTGGTAAATATGGAATATGTTTGCATCGAACTAAAGCAAGAGTTGATTTATCCACCAAACGAACAGTAAGTTGTTAAGAAAATTACTTAGAGAATATATTGTAATGTAAAACATTAATTAGAATTTGCCCGACTAGAGCTGCTTGTTATCGTCTAGAGATCAAACTCTTTGTCGTAATGGAAAAAAATAAACAGAGATAAAGTCTTTGGCGTTCATTAATCCCTGGGAGATGCGTCATGCATTCGACTTTATTGAATATCGTTAAAGGTGGCTGGATGCATATCTGTCCATTTCAATGACTCGCAATGGCCTACCGATGTGGCAAGTCAGTGCTGCTATCCTCTGTAGTAATCCGGTATTAAAACGTCTACCCTGGAAGGATGGAAGGCTCTTTGAGCCTTATACATGGGGTTGAGCCAAAGACTACTACTGTGTTGCATTCCTTTGCAAACCACAATCTTTAATTGCTTTATAGCGCGCCTTTGGTCGCTATTTACTTGCCAGGAAAAAACCAGCTCTACTTACTACTTTCTCTCAAAAGTTGACATAATCAGTTGGAATTTTTTTGATCAACAAAGATTTCAAGGTTCCTACTTACCGCAAAATGTTTCTCAATAGGTCAACTTAGTTTGAGAACGAGATCAGCTCGATGTGAGAAGCTATTTGTAGATGTAGAACACATAGCCTAACTAAGCATCAAGCTCGTAAGCCTTTAAATAAGTTAAGGATGATTCCCATCAACAGCTTTTCGTGTGGAAAGAAGGAGAGGGTGGGTAGACGTTGCAGCTTCGCAATGGATTGCTCTATGTGAGCGAAATTTTTTCAAGATGCCTGAATTTGCTGCCCATTCGACGAATGCATTCATTGAACCAATCTTCAAGTACACTTGTGCAAATATCAGTTTTTTGACCTTTCCCACGAAAAAGGAGCTGCCTGCAAGCCACAATATCCGCCATGAAAGTACGATCATATCGTAAACATCACAAACATCTCACTCTTAATGATGAAGAATGTAAGTATATATTCAAATGTCATCTACATTAGGCGATTATTTGTCAATCTCCAGTGCTGATGAAGAATTAAAGACCTTCCTCAAGCAGAATAAAAATGTCAAATGCTGTAACGAGGAGAATCTTGATGATAGAACAATATCATAGTTTTCAAGAAAACTTTCATTATTTTTCAGTCAGTTTCAAGAGCATCACCAGGTATTCACAATATCCTAGCGAGAAGAGGAAAAATGCACGAGAAAGTAGTTCTATTCTGATTTTTTACAAAGAAGTTTCTCATTATCGTTAAAAAAAGTACGTAAAAATGAACGCTTTCAAAAAGTTAGGGTTGCTCCTGTTAATTCAATAGCAGTTTTCAGCCAGAGATGATGCTTTGATAAATCTTCCTCGATTCAATGACTAGAACATGAATGGTATTTGATAATATGGCCAAGAGAGGTGTAGAGCATGATGGTGTGGTGGGTAAAACGATAACCTTTGGGATGGGTCAATCGCGGATTTGAAAACATCCCAGGCTTCGCGTTTTGCTCGCATCTCAGCATTCCTATGGTTTTAACATTGTAGCTGTTCAGTATATTTTGTATTTTATTCGAAAAAAAACTCACATGTGGAAGCATCTCCGTAGCAGATTTAACTGATTGAATATGACTATCGTATCTGGGCGATACAAGGATTAAACTTTGTCTTTCTAATGTATTTGTAAAGTAAACCTCTTCAAAATGTTTTCATGGAGTAGCCAACTGTACATTCATCTTGAAACACCATCTAGATCAATCACATTTGAAAATAGAACATGGTAAGAAACAATAACGAAATGAAGTCGAATCTAAAATATTGCGAAATCGCCTTGACGAATATGACCAGTAGTGTTTAGTTTCGTTTGCCTACGAAATAACTGAACTATACTTGTGAGTGGTATGTTCTACCAGGTATGATTTGTAATGCCTTAATCTCATGTGAATAGGAGCAGATCATGAACGATAAGGTTTTCGGCGTTGATCAATCCCTGAGGAGTGCGCCATACATTCGACTGCAATTTTTAGCTTCGTTGGAGGTGATTGTATGCATATCTAACCCTTACAATGACTCGCGGTGGACTACCAATGCATGAAGTCAGTGCTGTTCATCCTCCCACACAAGTCTGATACCAACTTACTGATCCCGGAGGGAAGGAAGGCTTGTCCGGTTATGCGGGCGGGATCGAACCACCGACCTCGTGTGCGACGCACAGTACCTTTGATCACTGCGACACATACCTGGAGTGAAGATGCTCCGAATAACATGTTGATCTAGGAAAATGAAAACCAGTGAAAAGGTTTATTTCAATAGTAGCTTCTGACGTGATGATATGCATGGTATTCAACGGAACCAAGTTCGCTATCAACGGCGGCGATGCCAAAAAGAGAAAAAGGCGCGGACGCGGGCCGAAAACATGGAGGGGAAGGCATCGAAGCGCACGACGGCTTGAACGTAAAGTCTGTTCTCTGAATCCGTAGACATCAACGATCATCAGCACTTTCGCCTGCTAAATAGTGCACTCACGAGGAAGAGGTATTTGCGTGAATGCTCATCTAGCATTTTTCTTTCAGAAGAAAAGAGCGATAAGGAAGCAAGATAATGAAGAGATATGAAATTTGGATTGATGTAATCAAAGAGCTCAGATTCGATTTGCAAATAGCTGGTTATGTTTGAAAACACATCGAAATAGTGACTGTAGCGCTTATGACGTCAAAAAAGGGACTCTAACTATTTCTATGTCAATGGAGCACACTCTTACCTTTCTGCAGAGGACTAATTGTGGTATTCTTAAAGAAATTTTCACTACAGCCGTCTTTCTGAGTTAAAAATACTCACAGATTTGTCCTAGGTAATGAATCGTTAATAAGAAGCTTTTAGTGTAGACGATAGGAGATAAAAACCAAAGCCATATGGCTTATTTCGCTAAGAAATACAATCTGTAGACATCAACAATCATCAGCACTTTCGGCTGCTAAATAGTGCTACTTCATCTTATTTGTTATCTGTTTCACTTTAAAAAAAATGATTACAAACTAGTGAAAGATGTTTTTTCTCCTCAACATAACAGTCTTGATATGAATTAGGGTGTAATTTCTAGAGTAAGTCAACGGTGCATTGAGGCGAGGTGATGCATGAAACACTGTGCGACTGAAGCATGAGTTAAGCAATAAAGAAGAAGAGGGCAATAGGAGGGTAGTAAAAAAACATTTAGATGGTACAGCCTGTTACTGGATTGATTCTCTGGGGCTCCACAGCCGAACACGGGTGTACAATAGACGCAGACACATAGCATGATTGACGAATATCGTGGAGGTGAGCGAAGTCAGATGACGAGTGCGACTCGACGAGATATTATGTACTTTTCCGAGCAATACAAGCAACTATGAATATCTTAACCGATTGATTAACGACGAAAAGACGTTAAAGGGACGTATTTTGAAAAGTCATAAGGGAAACCGATTAAGTGTGAATATGGCGAATCCGATTTTCTGGAAAATAGAATGCACTCCGGCTATATTTGAGCACTGGAATAGCGATCATTTTCAGAAAGAGTCGTGTGATCCACGGCACAGTTTTCGCTTAGCCGTTAAATTTCTTTCCTGGCAGGATCTCTGGCCTGACAGGAATTTCTGGCCAAGCAGTTTCGAAATATCCGTGCTAGAGCTCGCTGATATTGTGGGAACACGCAGTCACTGGTCCTCGTGAAATGCAGTGAGCTCTGTCATCTTCCGACTAAATTACTACAAGGGCGGCTACTTTTAGCTTTGGTTCACACTTATATGAGCTTTTAAAGAAATCGAACTAGTGCCTAGCTCAACAAATACAAGAAAGTCCGAAGTACGAGTTTCGTTACAATAATAGATAACATTTTCGACTATGTATAATATTCACTCCTTGAGAATCGATATAAAATCGCAAAAATTTATCGATGAAAGAAATCAGTAAGATCTTCACTCTTGAGAAAAAAAGAGAAAGCTTCACAAATAGAAGAACTATTCTCTCAATCCCTAAGTGCAATCAACCTTGCCATTGTAAAATCTTCTCTCTTTACTATCGTCGCTAAGAATTCATGGAAAACATACTACTTTATAGAAAAATATATCAGCTTAAGTTAAGAAATTTAACTCATCTAATTCAGTTTAGAAAAACCTCCTGATTTACCACTAGAATGACTGATTTTGACTAAGATTTTGGAGGCCATCTCATCCCTAAACATTTGCTTGATGCAAAGTTAATGAAACCGTACAATACCATATTTCCGTGACATCCTAGCATGATTCATTCTCGGATTAGTGCATGTGTGTTTGTGAGTGAATAAAATGGTGGATGAGTGTATATATTTATGATTGAACAGACTGCACTGAATCAAGAACGTAACGTGGACTTGTACGCGCGACAATTATTACGAAATGACCATCACGGTTCAAAGAGTTGCAACCAGGAATCAAACTTTTGTGCCGTTACGGTCAAACGCTCTCAAAGTCTTGAAGAATAAGAGGCTTTGAACCAAAAGTAGCTATTTGTGGATATTTGATAAGAAGCATGAAATCACCAGAACAGAAATCAAAATGACCGCTGAACGACAGGGTGAACATTGGGCTTGATTTATCCCCTGAACAAACATACTATTTGGATGAACTGAATTCAGTGCAGAGAAGGCTGGATGATGTTATTAGCCTAGGGTGGTGTTCCATCAACTGAATGCTGGTGTAACCTTGCTGTACAAAGTCAATGCGATCACAGTGAGAGAGCAAGTATACCTTTGATTTTAAGAAACTTGTAAAAATAGATAGTTAAGCAGGCAGCATGAGCATTGAAAATTGTCGATTATTTTTCTCCTTTCTGAAAACAGATTAAAAAGAAATGTTGCAATGTTCTCGGAGTTACCTAGGTGAGAATGGGAAAATGAAGCTTTTTGTTTTCGAATCTGATGCGAATTACATCTAACACAAAAAAGAGAAAAAGGTAAAAGAGAAGTATCATTAAAATACAAACTTATTTCTAATTTCATGTTTTCTAGGAAACTATACGTATGCGGCTTACCAAAGAACTCTCCAGAGATACTGAGCATTTAGACACAACTACTTCGCATCTCTTTAAGACGCGCGCAAAATAAAATGTTCTCCTAAATAAACAAATTTGTGTCAAAAGAACATTATTGTGCTCAGTATCTGGATTAACGCCTTTGGGGAAGAATAGTAAACGAATCAATAGTTATTTACAATGATATTCAGCGCAATATCAAAAATAATCTAGAAAGAAAGTTTGACTGCTTTTAATCAAAATCAAAACGTGGAAGCGTCGATTTCCGCAATAATATCATAAATCTGAAAATCACGGCGTTTAAGAGTTACTATGTTAGGTGACACAGCATGACGCGCGTTCATTATTAGAATTGGGTCCAAGTTTTGCACCCAGTCAACCGATTTTCAAATTAACCCTGCGCAGAATCGCATGAAATCCACAAGAACTTCAAAATCAACTGTGCTACAAGGCAAGATTGGAAGGGTTAAGTAACGAAAAACAAACAGGGGCACTACCACCCATTCCCTTCCCGCAAGCTTTCTACAAGAAAGGAAAACCGAGTGACGAACTCGACCCTATTTTCCGCGTTTTTCCAAACGAAGTTCTGCAAATACTCAACCACTTTCGGCATAAAAAATCAAGCTCCAATCTGACACACACACAAAAACAAGGTTTGTCCCAAATAAGGGAGCTCGTAGGATCAAAATCTATCCATCTATCCGTAAGTGATAAAGGTGGGGAAATTGTAGTGCTTTCAAATCAGCTGGATATCAAAATAACGAGAAAATATCTTCAGGATGTCTCCCTCTACCGTCCATCCTCTGAGAAAGAGTATAAACTATAATATCAAAATTTAAACGAAGAATGAGCCAACATGGCAAGGGCAGCGGGATTATAAACTTCAGTTATCTCTCGGCTCAAGAACAATAATTCAATTTTTCCGGTCCTATACCGCCCATAAGAGCGCATGTGGCGCAGTGGTTAGAGGTGCCCCGCGTCGCACACGAGGTCACTGGTTCGATCTCGCGCTCATGGCTCACCAAGCCATCCATCCCTCCGGGGTCGGTAAATTGGTACCAGACAGGTCTCAGACTTGTCTGAGAGGATAAGCAGCACTGACTCGGTTCAGCGGGAGGCCACCGCGAGTCATTGTAAAGGCCAGATGTGCATTCAATCACCTCAAACGAAGTTAAAAATTGAAGTCGAATGCATGGCGCATCCCTCAGGAATTGATTAACGCCGAGAGCTTTATCCTTATCCTTTTTATACCGCCCATTGCTCCACTGCCGGTATACAGACGATTGTATCACCGTCTGGTCTACACAAGAAGAAATGGACAAGTGTTTTGAAGTCTTGAACGGACAATCAGAGCATATAAAACTTACACGAGAGAGTCCATACGGGAGCTGGCTTCCATTCTTAAACATCCAAATAAAGCTTTTGGATAGTGCTATAGTACAAAATGGTATCGAAAACCAAATAACAAAAACATTCTGGTCAATCACCTTTCCTCTCATCCTTCACACATGAAAAAATCGCTAATTAAAATCATGCTACGAACGGCTAAATATGTGTGCACAGGAGAAGAGGAAAGGAACGAATCACTGGACTTGGCACAAAAAATTGCCTCTCCAACGCCTACAAAACATTTGCCACTAGGGAATATTCAAAAAGTGGAATTAGCTCCCACAAGAACAATACCCCACACCTGAATAGAATTCCTTCCAAACTGCCACTTATATCAAACGAAATCAGCAGCGCGGTCAAAAGGTGCTCAAAAGATGCGGTCTTGAAAATTCCGTGGTAGTTATTGAAATCCCACCTCACACCCTACGCCATCAGCTGATCCGCAATAGACTTTATGATCGACTGTGCAACACCAAAACCTGCACGATCTGCCCTAACGGAAAAGAGCGAGATTGCATGAGATCGGGCACAATTTATTTGGCAACATGTAAGACATGCGAGGAAGATTAGACCTCTCTCCATCCGCATAAAGGAACATCTAGATAGCAAATCTAAAGTAGATAAAACCAAACCTTTAGGTTTACATAGGGCACAAAAACACAACAACAGAGATTTTGATGTGACTGTCGCGATCATAATGGAGCAATCAGAAACATCCACGCGCAAAACTCTTGAGGGATTTTGGATAAACGCCAAAACCCCGAAATGAACCCGGAAGGACGAATGCGTCACCATCACACGATATCTCGCGCCCTTTCTTCGTTTCATCTTTTAATCTGACCTGGGCAGCATATAAATAAGGTCCTCCGAATCATTCAAACAGACTAATACTACATAATGATTATTAAAAAAAAGATTATCAGGCGTATTGAAATTTGAGCTGCGGTCTTAGTAAAACACTCGAATCGAAAGATATGCTATTTTGAGTATAGCAACCAAGAGCAATCGAGTGTACAACACTCTATGTTCGGTGAAGAGTGTTAAAGTTCATCGCCGCTAATTCTAAGAGTGGGGACTGGAGCACCCACAGAAATAGCAAAAGACGAGAAAGGTTGACTGCCCGACTGACGAGATCGCAAGATCGAAACACGTGTATCGGGCTCTATAAGTCAGCCCTCCTTGACAGACCACTGACATGCGTGGCTCAAAAAATGATTATCAGGCATATTGAATTTGGAGCTGTGGTCTTAAGAAAACACTCGAATCGAAAGACAATACTACACAGCCCCAGGCTCTGAAGAAGGCGCGACGCCGAAAGGTCAGCCGCATTACTACGACTTATTTATTAACCTCGCGCCAGCTTACCAAGATAAGTTTTCTCGATTTTCATATATCACAAAATAGAAAATTCTTGCTCCACTTTGGCAGTGAAGAGCAGAAGCCAATTGAGTAAATAAGTTTCAGTACGTGGTGGAATCCGATAAAGAAATTTTATACCTCTTCATATTTAGCACCGTCGTTTTAGACTAAACGTGTTCAACGATTCACTTCCCGTATTGTCAATCTCTTTGTTGCGAAATGGACTGACCAGTGAACACCATTTGATATTACCAATCGTTGCTTCAAACAATTTGCGTGTAGTCAAAATGATAACTACCTTGACAAATGTTTTTGATTTGATTAAAAGGTAAGATCTGAGGTCAGCGCAGAGTTTTCGTCATACTATAACTAAAATGCTTCGGAATTATTTTTTGGAGGAAAAAACTCGCATCAAGAAAAATCCCGTTGAGGAGGTCTTTCTAGTCGTGTTTTATTCAAAAGAATGGCTACTTAAAATTGAGGATACTTCATAAATAATTTCTTACACGCTCAGTCTCACACTAATCGGCCAACATCAAAAATCTCTATAGACTACTCAGCAGGTCGCTCCGGTTATCGTCCCATGAGATTCCTTTCAAAGTCATAGTAGAAAATCCCAGAACCGATTTCCCATTGACCTCGGCTTCAAACAATGATTCAATGTTTTTCTTAATGAGCAGACGTATAATTTTTATTCCACTCTTTATTTAGAGTAACTGATGTTTCAATGGCTTTGCCATTTTCAGAGCCTAAAAAGGCCGAATTTTTAGGCAATCTACTTAGTCAAATACTTTCATAATGCAAGCAGAAAGAGCTCAATACACAGAACAACAGAAATCCTGAAATGCGAGAAAAAGTCGTAAACTTAGTAAGGTTTTGAACCGGCAATTACCACTTCCTGGTTCCTACGTGTATCCACTGTGCCACCACCATGGCTGTTGCTTTATCCAAATCTCATTGATGATCCAACCTGATCGCTGCCAAAAGCAACCACCCGTCAACGGGATCAATGTGGACAGCAAAAAGCGGGATTCAGCCTACTCAAGTTGAAACTGTAATTAAACAACTCTTGAACTTTTAGCATAAAAACCAACTTTTTATGGACTTCGGCATTACCAGTCAATCATATATTCCTTGTTGATTATGCCAGTAGCATAAAGTTGATAGAAATAAATCTATTCGGCTAAGAAATAAATTATAAACGTTAGCCGAATAAATTTATTCCCATCAACTTCACCGTGATTGATTGCTTTAACTTTTATTTACTGCCTATTCCTTTTTTAATGTCAGGGTACGATGTGAAGCAACCACAGAACGTGCCGAGAGGTTTGTAGCGAGGGCCTTGGTGGTGTAGTTTGTAATACGCAATACCCAAGAAAGAGCAATTGTGTTTTCGAAAACCTCCAAAATATTGCTTTTAATTCACCGTTTGATTGCTTTCCTTCCAACAATGCACTCCATACCTTTCCCATTTCATAGTTCAACTTCTCACCGAGAGTGGATACCGTTGCTGAGCGTTTAACTGCAATGAAAACGAACGAACTCCATTATGAGAACGAGTGCGATATTTCCTTACACAAGCGTAACACTAAGTAAATCGAAAGCAGCAATCTGCGTTGTCCTAGTAACGATCTAGTCACAATGCAACGGTCCCCTCCGATCCAGAAAAATAGAGATCTATCAGAACAGGAGAATATTATGGCACAAGTTCCTTCACTGAAATACCAAGGAAGGAAATCTGCTCCACTAAAAATCAGCAGTTCGATGGATATGTTGACACCCGCACAATCCTTTATGAAGACAGACTGTCCAAGTAAATAGGAAATGAAATGTGCCACTGCAAGAAGCTCGCAGAAGATTGCCTTTTTCTAAAGATAAAAATCCACTACCATGCACATTTCCCACTTATTTTCGTCTTTGCATAGAAAACATAGCAGTAGTCCACCCACTTGAGGTGCAACTATTTGGGGCTACGATTTAAGATCTTCCTTGAAAGTTTAGGAAGACACTGTCCAAACTGCGGAAAACAAATGGTAATGTGGATCTTAGAGTTAACATTTATCACATATTACAAAGTCAAAATTCAGCTTCGACCATAACGCCATTACCACTTGGTTCTCTTTTGGTTTTCACAAGGTCCCTCAATACCTCAGGCGATCGGGCGCTGTTGTACTGTACTGCGTCCAATTGTTCTTTATCGAATGACGTTTAGCAGGTGATTCAACTGTCTTAACAACGAAATACGCCATCTCCAAAAATCAAAAGTGTTTCCAACCTTGTTTAAGGTCCATTCGAACATACACAGAGAAGATATGACGGAAGATACCCCTCTCACTGCACCGAAAAATAGTCTCCACTCACTCGGCCAAATCAGGACGCACACATGATTGTTACTTGGGCTTTAATCTAATAAATGCCACAGTTCTAGAACTGATTCTAGTCCACAGTCTTTGTCATGCAGTAAGGACAACGAGCGACTTGTAATTAATAGCAATGAAGAGTGAATCCTACTTATTTCATCAAATTCCATGTACTATATAATGCCCAAGGAATAGTGTAGTGGATATTGATGCGCGCTTTCAGGAAATAAGGTCTTTTACTTCCCCTAACGCTCTCGCCTAAATTCACACAGGGACGTTCTAGCTGGGTGTTTTTAAGACTTCAAGAAAAATGAATTAATTTAGAAAAATCAACCATTGCATTTAGTTTTATAGAACTAAGAGGTGGCCTTATTCTTCTCTATTCTACACGACGCATTATAATACTTTTACTGTTAGGATCTCAGTGCTTGTAGCAATCCATTCATTCTTTCGCACTCATGGTCCCACAAGTTTCCGAACAATCGCGTGTTGTTTTGCTTACTGTTTCAAGATTCTATCTTTTTTGTGAATGTATTAAAACACTGGTCTAGTCAAAAACCTTTTTTGCAATCTTGAAAGCAGTCAGGCTAGGGCGTTGCCAGCAGATTGCATGAGATTGTTGGAGAAGGAAGTCGAATCAGGACCTTGTTTTGATAATGTGCATCACTAATCACTCAGCCACCTCTCACCTCTCATATACTTTTAGTTCTTTGAGATAGGACAGCAAAAACACAGTTGAGCAAACTCTCCTATCGAAGAAAGAAATCTTTCGCGCAGAACAGAACTAACACATCTAGAGTCTAAGGACAGAGCTGATCCGCACCAAACGAGATTTTCCTGATTCATGTAGGTTCAATCTCGAATAAACAACAGTTCCAATTAGGATAAACACTAACTAAACTTCGTTAACAACTTTGATAGCTTTATTCGTGCGCCTAACAAAATTAATCCGTTCGCGACTGCATGAATCTGTCTTGGTACACAATTATTTGGAGACCATTTTCGCTAGACGAAGCATTTCTTCTAAATTTTTAGCAGTCATTCAAAGGCTTGAGTTTCAGCATTTACAACATCATGCTTGGTTTTCTAAAATGTCTTTTCCATGTGCAGTAGTAATAAAACAATATCTCACAGTGGAATTGCTCTGCTTGCACGACTAAGGTCCATAGATGGATTACTGTTAAATTTTTAACAACCATTCATCAGCACAATTAATAATTCCAAAAGTGAGTATCATTTTTGGAGAGGAAATTTGAGAGCGCTGTAAGAGCGAAAGAAAATTAAGTCTTGCACCTGTCTTATTCGTACAAAGGAGTTACATATGTATGAAAAGCATATAAGCTTATTGGGAAAAACCATGTACCAGAGCAACACAGAAAATCTCCAGTTTTTTCTATTCTATAACGGTAAAAAAAAAGTAATAATCGAGTAACGGAAATCGCGCGTCGCTCGCGAATCGCAGTGCGTGTTCGCTTTGCTGCGTCCTGAACGGGCTAGAGCACAATACATTCGACTTCGTAGTATTGATTAATAACCTCGCTACAACTTCTCTAAAAATAAAAATCGTCGCCAATTTTTGGCATGTAAAAAGATTTTGTTAAAAAAAGATCTTCCTTGACAGGTCAGTGAAACGTTCTTCCTCAATCATCCAACAACTAGGAAAGGCCACCTGGAAATGATCGGGTAAAAGCAGTAGCATTGTTTCCACTTTGATTCGATCACACACCATGTCGCCTTCCGAGGAAGCACAGTTTTGTTCTGGTTTTGGTTCAAAGATCGCTGAAATGAACTAATCAGAAAGCATACATAGTCAGTTATTGACTGAAATTTTTCACAACAATGAAGAATTTGAATTATAATATATTTTTGTGTCTTTTATTATATGCGATACGTCCACAAATCCACTTTATAGAGCGCTTCTTTCATTCGAGCTGTTTCTTAGCATCCTTCATCCACATAGATCTTTGAGATTTTACGTTGGAGTTTGCGATTTCTGCTTGAGGATTTTACCTTCGTCATGATTATCGTTGAATACTAGACAAGTGAATTCTGCTTAGAGCACTGGAATAGGCGAACTAGTCGTTCCACATGGACTGCAAAAATGAACTCCTCGCACACACGTCTGGTACCAATCTCTCGATACTGATCAAATGAAAGGTTTGGTGAGCTCGGGAGAAGGGAAGGAGGTCGATGTAGTATCGTGCTGATGAAGAGTGGGATGACTAGCATTGCATTACCTGCCTCGGAAAAATTTATAGCCGACTCGACAAATGATAAAATGCTCAGGCCAACTACATTAAGTGGTGGTGCTCATATTTTGGTTCGAGTGCCATAGAAATTGCCGGGATTAATCGAATTTCATTTGATCATAATAGATTCATCGTATCGCGTACGTAATCTAAGTGGACGGCAGTTTCACTGGACGACGCATCGTAACAAAAGCGGGATTGGCTTGTATCCACAAGGACGAGAGTGACCATCAAGCCCGATCTCCTTAGCGGACATAATCGAGTGAAAGTGCTGGTTTTGAGACATATGTAACAAAAAGCTCATGTGGCTCGCACATACAACGACACTCATCCAGCCTTGACCATTAAATTCACCCATCTTCCACTCTCAATTAGAAAACGACAGTCGATTAGGTGGCGGTCGATCGAGTACAGAGTGCACTACTTTCCAAGCAGGTAAACATCGAAAATTCCATTCAAGAAATGCTCCGATGCTCGCTATTCCTACAGATTTCTGACAGATTCAATTAGTCACCCCTATACTGATTCTTGCAAACTTTGGCAGCAAGCAACCATGAACTCCTTTTGTTACCATATTTTTCGGTTTCGTAAACAGTTCCCGACATATCCTCACATTTTATTAGCTTTTACAATGGAAATCTTTCTAGTACGAAAAAAGCTAGCTATCGGAGAATAATTTCATCAAATATCAAATCGAAGGTTGTTTAGAATTTTTTTCCGCGATTTCTTCAAATTACACACTGCTTTCCTATAATCTACTGCATAACTAAAGAACTCCGTCATAATTAAAGGTAGTAAACTTTTTGCCCAGCTAACAAATTCCTTTGAAAAACATCTTACTAGAACGGTCAAGTGAAGGCTTTGTGAGCTAATTCCGTAAGTCTGACATTCTTCGCATGTTCCTATCGGATAGTGAAATGCATATATTTGGTATAACTAAGTTGTAGTGCAGTTTTCTCATGCGATAAATATAGGAATTCGAGGATAATAGGTGAATAATAAGAGAAAAATTATAAGCGCACCTTCGAAAAAGTCCTCTGTAAAAGAACCTCGTGTAGGATTTGAACAGCTATTAGGATACTTCGGAGAAATTAGGGAAATGCGACGAATAACATTAAATTATGGACTAATTATGGAAGTTCTTACATTTTTAGTGTGATGGCCAAATTTTGTGCCAAGAAAAAAGGAATCTTGGAGTTTATGCGCTGATGAGACCTATAGCCGTTATTAATGAATCTCTGCTTTTGTTGGCTCTTTTGGCTCTTATGATAATTATCATTTTTTTCCGCGAACTCTCTTTTACATTTACTGTGCGGATTCGAGTACTTCTTGAATATGAATCGTTTCCTGATTTCTGATATTCAACACTAGCAAAGTTCATTAGCTATTCTTGCGATTTCGACTATAGTCCCCGGATATTTGTACTACCTAAGAATGTTTTTATGTTGGTCAGGTCGATTCGCTCTAGAATCCTCAAATAAAAGTGCTATGATCTCCCGCGATCCTCACCATGGGCAGTCGCCGTCTTATGTTAATTTAAGCGAACGAGATGATCCCAGACAGATCTGATACAAGTTCTGACCCCGAAGCAATGAGGAATTTGTTTGGCCAAGTATGGCATCGAACTGCTGCGTAACTCAAATTAACGCCACCATTGCCACTACACTACTCATAGCTCAATGTTATATTTCCTACACTAAAAGATAAGAATAGCATTTAAGATCTTGCCTAACTACGACAAGACAACTGGGTGCTGAGTTTCTTTTCAGTAGTAATATGAATTTTGATGACATATTTCCAAAAGACCGTCCACACATCCATTACTTTCAAGGAGCACTCGATCATCATACTGCCTCAATTTTCAACTAGAAACAGGTACTCAAAACTAATTGCGTAGATAGTGGGGAAAGCAATCCTGTCGGATTTCGCCGTTTTTGTGCTTTCTCTTCTTCTCAGGTCATAAGTAACGTTAATTATCAGTTTGTTGGAGATTTTGAGCATTTCTTCCATTGATGGGAGAAATGTTCAGAACTATCATTTGTACGCAATATAACGTGGTTAAAAACGAAACCTTACTGATTTGTTAATTTCTAATGCACCAAATTTCAATAGCTCAGCAGCAACTGATGGTCGTCAAGTAGGCGAGCAGAAGATGAATAAACAAGAGCATTCATTGTATTGAAAATATGAGGTGCAAATTTCTATATGGTGTTAGAAGAACCATAAAATTATCATGCTCATATCCCTTCTGCACTTACACAAACAAGGTAGCTGTCATCGTTCCGTGAACTTAGGAAATAAAATACGTAGCTCGGCATCTCTATAAGGCAGTTTCAAAAGCGGTGAATATGAATTAGAAAGAGTCCGGAGTAGAATAAGTTGCGCAACCCCTAAAGCGATTTAAGACAGCGACATTGGTCTCGTGGATCTAGCACTGACCTTGGCCGCAGATGAACTGAAAGAGACTGATGAATGCGTACGAGGTCGTGTAAGGTTGCGTAACTAGAGAGAAATGAAACAATGCAAGCGCGGGGTGGGATATCTTCGGGATCTTGTCATTGCGACGCTTGCGCGCGTCCGGATCACGCTCTTCCGTCTCTGGGAGAAAGTGCCCACGCGGGAATGGCTGCTGGTTTTGGTTTGTCACCCAAACTGGAGTGAAGTGAGAGAGAAAGAAAAGGAAAGATGGAGAAAGCTGAAGACAATGCTGAAAACAACGGTCGATGACTACGACGATAAACTTTAGCGATAGGCTGGAGTTGTAAGCCGAACCGGTGTAGAAATGGACTTGCACGCACTTAGCCTGCCGATAAAAGCTCCACCGATAAAAAAGCGATATCGCCGCAATCGTTACCGTAACAATTAACGCATAATCGCAAAGATCTTTGTGCGCTCTTGAGAGCGAAGTCGACGTATTTGTTCATCCAAATTGTACGCCGATCACAATACTAAAGTAAAACACAAAATAGCAGAATTTTTGGGCAACGGTTATTGATCTGCATCAAATCAGGATGCGAAGTGCATAGGGAATCCCTGGACGAAATGATCTAGAGTAAAATGACTACGATAGTGACACGGGACGAGCACTATGGTCAGAAATGTCAGAAATTCCGTGCGATATGCACTGGTTCTGCTGATGGTTTGAATTCGCGTCCAATAATCACGAAGTCCTTCATACCTCCCGTGATAGCAGGTTGGTATGAGACTCTTCTGGGAGGATAGCAGCATTTACTTGAAGCATTAGTAGGCTACCACAAATCGTTGTTTTGACCAGATATGCATTCTATCATTCCCACGATGTTCGATAGAGTCGAATGCATGATGGATCCTTTTGGGATTGATCAACGCAGTGAGCTTTATTTTATAACCCTATAAAGTCAATGAGAGTAAGGATAACCGACCATTACTATGTTAAAGCATCAATTCTTAATTAGGTGAAGTCTCCCAACTTTTATGCTAATTACGGGAAATTTCACCATTTGTCTACTTTAATGGTTTTTCATTCCTCGATGTCAACCTTCTAATAATTTCTGTATACTGGAAATAAATCAATTAAATAACTAATGCAATATTAACTACGCTTCATATTTATATGAGTAACTATATGATTTTCACATTGATTTATACTGAAAAAACAGTTCTCAACAGCGTATTTGAGAACAGAGAAATCGGATGACTGAAGAAAGAGTTGGGACAAAATAATGAATGGAAAGGCTTCAGAATACACTATTGAACGATAACTCTATGGAACGACCAGACAATAACGACGATTAGAAGTGACATATTTTAAAAGTGGATATTTTACTGCAAAACAAAATGCCAATTGAAAACGAAAGTAGATTGGCCGTTTGGGAAACCGGAAGCGATGAAATTGGAAGGAAAGTGAGGATTACTTGAAGGCGAAAATGTATGATTTGAATACCACATGAAACAGAATGTCGTAGGCGCCTCGGGACGATCTCTATCTCTCCACATGAATCTCCACCACATTGGAAGTGTTTTCTGGAAACTATGAACTAAATAGTATAAGTAGAAATTGGGCAAAACAAAACAAATGCTTACTGATAAACATTCTCGTAAAAACATTATGCCGGTTTTCGAGTATTTCCCTGAAAAAAAACAGCTCGTTTGCTTCATAGTCGTATGACAATGTTAACAAACAGCAATTGCTTGTACGTTTGAAAGTACTGTAAACATCAGCCAGCTGACAAGTATGTTTAGCTTTGACACATAAACACTATCAGCTGACTCTCGGAGAAATATGAAAAATTGGGTCTTATCAAAATTTGGAAGAAACGGTACCTTGGATAGTGCATTTTATTACTCGTCGTCATTATCAATCATCTCAAGGCCTATTATCACAGGCTTATAGCTTATATTACTACCACTCCTTGAATCAGGCTTCGAGCTTACGTTAATCCACTGTTTGAGTCAAACGTGCTCTTATATAACCTATATAGCCGAAACAATTTGGAAGGATCAAGTGGTTACTATGTCATAAATAATGCCATGTGTTTCTGATCTCTGCGAGTTCCTCAATTCAATTGTTGAGTGAGCCTCTACAAATCCAAACTTTTTCCAGCGTTTTTCTTTTCTTACAAACTGAGAAATATGAAAGCTCTTTGTGATGGCTTCACTTTTGAAGGTGAAATGACGCTCTCATCTGCGCTCGAACGCGGATGCTTTCACCAGCGAAGGCGCAGCTTATAGCGAGCAATGTCGCACTGCGCAACAGGTTCTCAGTTGCGTTTGGTTTCTGTTCTCCTATACGACTGCAAAAACAGCAAATGACAGGGCGGTCGGTCCAGTAAAGCCCCTTTTACTCGCGTTCCACGCAATCAAACAATGAAACTCAAAGTAACTCATCACAGAAAACGGTAGAACTAAGTTACAATCAGCACGTCTTTTATTTGATTTGTTTTATCGTACCCGTCAAGGCTTTGGATTTCCATGTTAGCTTGGTCACTGTTTGAGATTTACTTTGATTTGTAGATGCCGAAGAAATCTGTTCGAGTAAATTCTCTATATAACGTTAGAGTGTCAGTCGTTTACAAGTCTTCAGCGTAAGCACTCACTGGCTCGATTTTCATGCAGCTCAAAAGCCATTGATTTTGCGTCCACTTCTGACCATTAAGCTTCAAGCACCGCCAGATGTATTAGAGTGGCGATCTTTTTGGCGTGAATACTAAGACAGAAGTTAAAGCAGCGGAATTGTGAGATATAGCATGATCAAAACAGGTATATAATAAATAAAAATTACACAAAACTAAAGCGAAACTCCGTTCAACTAAATTTTAAGGTATATCTGGTTCAAAAAAAAGCACCTTTTGAGATATCTGGAAACTCAGAACCTTTGAAACACCTCAGTTGACCATTAAATTGTCAAAATGAACAAGCTAAAAAATTCCACATATGTAGCACCTTTACAATATCACTTGCAGTTAGAACAATCATCGCAAATTTGACGATTTCGTTTTCCTTAGAGCCGCCAAATTACTTATATGGGTAAGGTCGGTGTTTTATGACACACTGTGAGAAGGAAAGCATCTCCGTGACAGGAGCAATCAAAAGGCAAACTTTCGCTGGCAAGGGTACCACAGTGGTTTTGTTTGCTTACGAAGAACAACGTCTTGCGTTTCATTGAAAAACTTTGTGAGAATGTCCAAGTATCTATTCAGCCTTCATTTCATTTGTGAGTTTGACACGCTTAGAACCTAGCTGATTGTAATATCTGCATCTTCAGTATACTAGATTTCTGACATAGTTACGTATAGAGCAGCGTCAGTATTCTGATTGCCAACAAAAGATGGAACTTTTAATCAAATTTTGCTGACTGAACTTTTGTTTTATCTAGCGTTGAGCTTTTCGAAAGTATGTTGAGGCAACAAGAATACAAGAATAACAACAAATCGTGAGACAAAGAAGTGAGCGTGATTCTTACTCCTCTGGCATTTTCTCATGGCATTTTTGATTTTTCGTAAGTCTCTCGGGTTTCTGATTTGCAAGTAATAGGTTGTGTAGGTTCGTGGCGTTTTGGTTTTCTAAAATGATTTTTGCAATCAAACTGCATGATTTAGTATCATTCAAATGCGCATTTTCTTGCGAACATGTTGGTATACACCTTGTCCATACTTGCTTTAAGTTGAATCTGTCTTGGGAACAAATCCACTGAATCTGTCTTGGGAACAAATCCACTTGCTACTCATGCACGAATGGCGCGTAGGGGAAGATGCTAAGCAACGCGCAAGATTAATGGAGCTTGGGCGATGATACGGTTGCAGAAAAGACGGCTAGGAAGTGGTTTATGAAGTTCAATACTTTCAATATGTTTTGTCTCTTTGTTGGAACAAAGTACTGCAGAACAAACCCACAAATCAAAACTGCGCGAACTACTTACACACCCCACTAGTTGAGAAATATCTTCACCATCCACTATATAGCCATGGAAAGAGCTGTGAGATCAAATTGGTGGAAATATTAACATATTATGCAAAGACTCTGAACTGCTAGTTAAATGTAAAACTTGTTGGATCTGTTGAATTTCACCTTTGGCATCTCTATCAGATTAAATCTTGGACTGAATCAGTTGATCCGGTCTTATGTTCATCACAAATCTTAGCAACTCGTTGTTAATTCCTTGATTTACGTCGTAAGTCCAAATTGAATAATCTAATGATGTTGGTGCAATGAAGCGAATTAGTGCTATGATTTCGCTCAAAAATAATAGTGTGATAATGTGGTAACATATTGTGCGCCTTTTATGAGGTTTTGTATGGCTATATAAACAGTCGAAGGTAAAGGTATGATTCATTTTACAGCCATAAGCGCTCGACTGTGGTCACTGCAATGTCGGAGGATTTTGGTACTCAACGTGTGGTGATTTAAATATTTCAGCATCGATTCCTTTATAATCAAGGATATATGCACTACATGAGATCAGCTCAATGGAAAGACACCGCGCCACTGATGAGCCTTCAAACGCGAATCAACTGTTTGTTACTGTATAGGCGACGTCAAAACCTCAAAGAGGCTCAAAACATGTCATGGGATTAACAAAAGAGAACATAATTGAAATTCCAAGTCATTCCTAGTTAGTCTACGATCAATGTCGATACGTTGATGATTCACTGATGTTCTTCATTTTCTTAACGATTGAAAACTTCCAGTTATGATTTCTGAAGTTCAAAACAAGAGCTTCAATTGCTTTCAAATTCAAATTATAAAACCTATCTAAAAGCGATCACTAAGGCAAACAAAATAAAGAAATTTTGGATATGAGTTATGCTATATCTTATAGTGTAATGGTATGCAATACTCCTGTTAGTCGCGGCACTAAAAGACGGATGAAGGCCATGAGATTAGCACATTTGGACGATATGACTCATATATATTTCTTACGTAACCATAGTTAAACATTCCACCTTAAAACAAGCCCATCTCAGCTTGAAATAGATCTGTTACATGAGACGAAAACCCAATGATATGCAAAAGTTTTGTACATCACTCTACATCATTGGGTATGTCTAGAACATGATACCACCGCTAAAAGCGGTTGAATAAAAAGAATTTCACTCGAGATTAAGATCTTTGAACTTTTAGATATATGCTACTAAGAGATAAGATCTTATTCCATGAGCTGGCATCTGCTCATCATAAAAATTTCTTAAGAACAAATTCCTGACACAAGATCCCGTCTTATACACCCAAGATGGAGCCGTATTTGAGACTCACGTATCATTCCGTCTTTGAATAACAACGTAACCTAACAAAGAGAACTTCTTCCAATCAAAGAAAAAAAAACCTAGCATCACTAACACTTACTCCATAGTTTTAAACTTTTTCTCGAGGCGGACGAACAATCCTCAAAAACTGTGTAGTCCTCTCGAGAAATGGAGCGAAATTGCCTCCAGAAATCTGTCAGATAGACATCCAAGTAGTCCAGTTATCGCAGAAACATGTTACAATTAGTGGAAAAAAAATACTTTCTCTAACCCGCAAAAGAATCGAGCAAAGGACTTCCTGCCTAATTCTAGAAACACCTGCGTGTAATTCTCTGAAGCACGTACTCACAAATATTTATTAAAATGACAGTATATGTGTTGGTCAACTCCGAAGGTATGCACCATGTCTTCAACTTCACCAAACATCATTTGAGGTGACTGAATACATATCTTGTCTTTGCAATGAGTCGCGGTGTACTGCGTACCAAGTCAGTGCTGCTACCCACCCGAAGAAGTCTGGTACCAAATCGCCGATCTCGCAGTGATAGAAGTTTGATGATTCTTGAGCGCGGCATTGAATCGTCGACTGTGTGTATGCCGTAGAGCACCTCTAACCACTGCATCATCCCATATAATCATATCGGTGCATATCCACGTTGTACACTCGCATGTATGAAGATTGTATACTATATTTATATGCAGTTACCTTCTCAAGCCAAGTGAGTGAGAAAGCATACGTGAAGTAGCCTAGGTTGCATACAACGAGCTTATCATTCAACGCAACAGATATACTTTAGAGAATTGAGTGGTGTGCAAAAACACGGCCTCAGGCGAGAACTGGACCCGCGTTTCATCCATGCCGGGGACGCGTGCTACTATCACTATACCACCAAGGCACATTTGCACCGCCACTCATTCTTCAACATTTCTGTTACCTATCAGCCACCACCCTTTAACAGGTTTGGCCAGGTGTGCGATTTCACATCATAGCACTGCGAAAAAGCAGTAATAATACTGGAATCTCGGAGTATTACATCAAACAGTAGCTGTCAGCTCAACTGGGTTTATAAAGTGAGATTGCATACCTTACCAAATCTGTTGAAGATTGGTGGCTGATAGCTAACATAGAGACGTTGAAGAAAAAATGGCGGTGTATATGTGCCGCCGTGGTGTAGTGGTAGTAGCACGCGGCCCCGGTATGGATGAAACGCGGGTTCGATTCCCGTCTGAGGCCGTGTCTTTGCACACCACTTAGTTCTCTTAGGTATGTATGTGACATTATAACACTGCGAAAAAGCAGTAAAATTCTACAATTTCGCAGTATTACATCTAACGCAACAAAGCAAGAATCGCAAAAGTGGGTGCACACTGATACAACCACAACAACCACAATGAGACTGAGATCAACGAAAAATCGTACTCGATTTGGGTAACCATCTCTATATTGTGTCACCTCCCAACATTAGGTTCACCGAAAGAGAAAGCTACAGCTTTCGATGTTCGAAATGCTAACCGATGGGCCGATCTCCTCTCTTCATCCAGTTCCTAATGATTACTCATAAGGCTTCCAAATGTTCAATTCACTATGTTCTCACCCATAAACAAGAGGCATGGAGATCTTTTAAAAAACCACGTTCGTAAAAATTACAACACTTAAGAAAGAGCACGTTCACAGCATATATTATCTTGCCCATCAATACATATAAATTTAACAAGAAACGACTGTATATATGAAGGATTACACGTAGGAGAAGGTAAACACATAGAACTACTGAGTTCTTTTGTCAATACGCGAAAATGAAAGATCTGCCATTTCCGGATGCCGTCGGATGTCAGGATGTCAATTTAAAACTTCCGGATGTTGCTGAACGATCATATCACTGACCTTATTCACCTGCAAACATTCATATAAATAAGATATACAATATTTCAGTTATGGTTCATAAATGCAAGCAACAATGAGTTCATAACTATAATATATCGAAATTGCAAAAAGCCATCAAAGATCTGCTCAATGCCAGTCGGTAGGTTGGATATGTCGAATCACAAACGCCAGTGGGAGTCTTGTACAGATATGGTGTTACTTTACCGGTTCATGCGATCACACTCTTTTAGTTTTAATCTTTTCTTCGTCAGGCGGATCCCACTACTGCAACATTTAAACCATTTCCTCGCGTTCATCACCTGATTGAGGATTTCTCTTTTTTATAAACGTCGTAGAAAACTGGTTGAGTACAATCCTTACAAACTCGGGAATGGCCAGACTGAGAAATTCCTTAGGACGCTCGTTTGCCGAAAAGTGCCGGAGGATAGGGGAATAATCCGAAGTCGAGTTGCGTCGACCATCACTTGGCACTCGGTGACAAGATAGGGTATTGAAGTAATAAAATTGTTAAGAAAAACGGTACACATATGTTATTCGGGAGCAAATGAGGGAACGACATATTGCGGAACAGTAAATATTCATAACAGTGTTAGCAATCGCTTGAAAGCTGAAATCTCTGGCTACAGCGCTACGTGGCCTTTTTGCTTTAAAAACCTTTTATTAACACTGTAAAAGAAAGAAAATATTGGCTCAACACATGCGCATTTTTCGCAAAACAGAACTGCTCCCTGGAACTGTGAGTAACCATTCGATAGTGTAAGTTTCGGTGATTCTAACGCTGTATTTAATATCTAGAAATACCGTTTCGATGCAGTGTCGCAGGGAAAATAAAATTGAGTTCACATACGCAGGTACTTGTTTCCGGGTTAATCTGCGGGGTGGGGCAGGGGCAGGGGAGCTGCCCGTCGTTTGAGCACGGCGACCGATCGATTGCGTTGTTGCTTAACACATCTTATGTGTGATTTTTGCTATTTAAGTAGGAATTTCTTCTCCATTCTGGAAGAAACTCTATATAAAACGTATGATTCTGTTACTACATGATTTCCTCTAGATGTTCTTATGCTTTTTGTGCTTCCAGAAATAATTTTATTTTGAATGCTACTTATATATGGTCTTTTCGAAAAAAAAAGCATAAAACACACTAGCCAAAGACTTAAGCCTTTGAATGATTACTAACACTCTTAGGAAAAGATCTTCACCGGAACAAGTCGTTTCTTCATTTGTTCTCAAAGAACATACTCGAAGCGAGAAAACTCTAAACCTGCTGCTTGAAAAACAGTCTGATCAAGTATGAAGTTAGAGAAAATAATTCGAGTTATAAAATACGATCAGTTTTCAGCATTAAATCAATTCTAAGCGATTAAAAAATTGAGGATGCCTTACTTTTCTTGAAGTGTCCACCAATAATCCAAATCTACTAAGTAGCCATAGACAAGTTACAATGGGCCCGATTAGTTGTCACTGATTTGAAACGTTTTCCCGTGATTTTTCGCATTGTAAGACAATTAGCTAAGAGGGATCGATTATAATGGAACTACCAACTGACAGAACATCATAATTTGTTCGTCCCATAGCTTCAACGGATCACGCTCTGAAAGAAACACCAATTGTCAACACACCACCAAAAAGACACTGACTTCTACGGAACTATAGCTCTTGACAAACAAGCGGTTCCAGAGCAAAACCGGCTGCTTGGCGTTCGTCTGTATCTATTAATAACCAGATCAATAAAATTGCTTGTTGAAGGGACGTTTGTTCAACACACATAACACGCCTTCGAGTTTTCACTCGACAAGTTTGCATCACTGAAGAAACGTTGGAGAAAAACAGCGATCGTGTCAAACATTAACAAAAATATGACAACAAAATGACTCAGCGTGTTAACCGATTCGAGACCGAAGTTGATCGATCGCGCAGCGAGTGGTTCTCATTACTCAATTGGGGTTTTATCCTCGTCAAGAGATCAAAACTCTAGATTTTTCATAAAACTTTGATAGCACATAGATTTTTTGAAATCGTCCCAGTGTTTCGTGCACACAGAACTCTTATACTGAATACATAATCGAGTGTGGAGCGTAATCTTCTTTTCGCTCTTACACAGCTGTATGAAGATATTGCCATGAACAAAACCTATCTTCGCAAAGATTGAGATTTGAGACGTCAAATGAGTACTGAGAATCTAGTAAAAAAAAGATGTGTCCATCAGAAAAGGTTTTCAAGAAATCGTAGGGGGATTAGTCACTTTACGACATATCGAAAATGATGTACGTCGTTCTGCAAAGGTTATCAAAGACAAGAACTTAAACCAAAAGAGTAAGCAAATAAGTGTAATGCTGGAGAGGGAAGCAGATTTCACGCACAGAAAAGATGTCATTTGTAACAAAAAAAGGAAGATACGAATACAACGCCTACGTTCGAAATGGATAAATCCTTCCAACTGATCAATGTAACCCGTTAGTCGCTCACTCGAAATCATTTGTGCAACGATCTCCTCAGCCTAAAAATGCCTCAAGTTTAAAATCATCATTTAGATGCAGTAGCTGGAATAGATCGAAAGATCGACTCTCTCACTAAACCTTGGTATGAAAGATGCAAATTACCCCATGAGCTGCTTTTTTCTGAATATATTTAACCTTCAAATCGATGGCTAACGTTTCGGCAATTTGGCCTTCCTCAGAGCCACTAAACTACTTACATGACAGAGGTCAGCGGCATGTTGTCACACACTTTAACCCATTCGAGACCGTGAACCCACAGCCTGTGTATATCTGACTGGCAACTCTGCTCCACCTTTGTATCTCTAACCTCCAGCGTGCCAATGTTAGACGCAGCATGCTGGAGGTTAAAGGTGCAGACAAGGTGGAGCATACCGTCCGAAGCTGCCAGTTAGAGATGCGGAGGTCGTGGGTCCACAGAAAGGGTTAGGGAAAGTTTTTGCCTTCCTTTTTCATAGTGTGTGGCAAAACAATGACGATCTCTCTCTTAGGTAGTTGAGCGACTCTAACGAAAGTGAAATCGGCGACACGTTAGCCATAGCCTAGAAGAACTTAGAGTAATCTCGTACAAACTTCTTTTAGGAAGGACAATTCGTGAAATAGACGGATTATGAATGGCTCTTCTTCACGAGAAGTAATTCGAGTTAACACACAATTTTCACTTGGAAATTCTTGTGGAGCAAATTTTTGGTAGAGCTCTTTTCTCAGAAGTCACGGGATAACGAGCCAGGGCTATCGTAGTCGTCACCATAAGCATTTGTCGACCCTAGTAGATCGAAGGGAGATTAGTCACTTTACGACATTTGGCTACCCTCAACTGTAGCTTCCTGGTGGGGACGATCACCTTCTTCCTAACTTGAGTAACATTGCTGATAGGATAATCTCCGGCTGTAAAATGCAGTTTGAGATCTAGAATGGTCCCTAACCACAAAGATGCACTAAGGATCACTAAGGATAGGTGCAACCGGACGGATCAGAAGAAAGAATGCGAACTTCCATTTGGGATTACAGAAATCTTTCCTAACATTCCCCTAATCATCATCTCCGGGCTAGGGGCACTGCTCAATGTCGAACTGAGACTGACGTCAACACTTCATATCTGGTACGGTTACTCAAATTGATAATGAGTTTGAGATCCCCACACGTAAGTCTAGCTAAGATTAAACCGAGTAGATGCGGCATTATACGGAAAATAAGATGCCCTTCATAATCTTGATTGAGCGAATAAAACCCCGTAAGCAGGTCTGATAAGTAACCAACAGGGTAATTCTCTTTTGTAATGAGTTGACTGCAAGCAGTCCTAGCAGTTGCAAATTGATCTGGTAAAGAATGCCCCAACAGAAAAGTTGTCAATTCATTCTGAAAGATAATTACTGACCCAAGTGTAAAAATATTAACCCTAAAATGAAGAAAAGATAAAGCTGTTACTGTTGATCGAAGCCTGAGGGATGCGCTATGCATCTGACTGCATCAACCATTGTTTGAGGTGATTGGATGCATTACTGCCGTTTGCAGTGACTCACGGTAGCCTACCGACGTATCAAGTCAGTGTTGCTACCCTTCCAGGTAATTCTGGTACCAAATAATTAACCGACCCCGAAGGGATGAAAGAGCTTGATGGGCGCCAGGCACTGCAACGAACCATCGAAGACGTGTGTATACATAGCACCTTTAACCACTACGCCATACGCGCCCTTGTTGACCCTAAGAATTCCCTCAAATAGCTGTCTTGCACAGATCTTTTAAAGCTCTACAAGACAGAATACTCGTAGTATAGTAGCGAACTACACTTCAGAAGAATAAAGAAATGCACTGCTACCAAAGAATAAAGGAATAAAGGTCTACTCTATGCCAGAATTTCAGCGACAAATAACATTTCCGACCCTCAGTTCTAAAAATGAGAGATTGAAAATGTTCTCTTCATCGAATTTCAGTCCTTTCTGTTGACGAACCTAATTTGCACAATAGAAACTCTAGAAACAACTTTTCTGAAGAGATCCCGAGTAGTTCAGCAAGAGTAGAAAGGGCTATATTGTTGTATAATCTTGATACAGCAGTCATATTATGTTCTACGATTACTCCCTCAACAATTGAATGACCATGCTCGTTCGTTCGTTGATGAGGCTGCAGTTCTCGTTCGAATTCTATTAGCTGCAAGAGAAAAAACGACTAGAATTACGGCTATCTCAAACCTCGGAATACAAAAGGGGTATTGACCTCATTTGCTTTTATAAGCCTATCTAAGTATAGCTTCTCCAGAAGTGGAAATGATGGTAGCTGGGCAGCCCGTGGATCTTTATACAGCGTCGTTAACATTCGTGATCGAGCATGACCTAAAGTATAAATTTTCAAAAACCACACGAAACAAAACCTTCAGACCCTCTTAAACCTACAAAACCACTCAGAAAGACGACGACTTATAGAACCTCTGAAAGCACTGTATGATAAAGACCTCTAGAAACTTTTCATGAAATTTGAAACACTGATCACCAGCCGAAAAGATATGTATAAAAATAGGGACTCAAAAGCCTCACGAGTTTTCACTACTTTACTTTCATACATAAACAGTGGCCCCTAGTGCGTTGCACTTGACTGGTCCTTTGTTCATTGGAGAGTATGGTTGACGCTCTTCAGTCAATTTATCTTGTAAATTTTATTTCATGTTTTCTATTTTCAATTTCTGCTGAGAAAACTGGATAGAAAAGCAGAATGTTCAGCTGGAGTGGATCGGGTCAAAGAAGCTCCTGTTGTACATCCTCTTGGTAACCGGGAACATGTTCTCGCCAATAACTGGCAATACCCCTGACAAGTTGGGTTTCGAAGACTCACTGAAGGTAAGGCGCAATAAACTGAATACCCGGAATTAATGAAGACCCCAAACATACCCGGGGCGGCAAGAATTGTGCAAGTGATTGAACGTGATAGCGCCGTTCGCTGGTCAGATTCCGGGAAGGTTCTCCACTAGTGATAACTCATGGTAACGTTGCGCTGCATCGGTGAACTTACGCCGTCCATCCAAGATTCGAGCATAGATAGCCTGAAGACATTTCTAGTCAACATAAACCAGTTTTGGCTCCATAATACAAGTACAATATGGAAAGAAGTTCCTTCGAACCTTATACTCCACATTGTATACGTCGCAGTCTTTCTCATGTTTGTAGCATGCTGGCTCGGTTGCACAAATTGCTCCGCTTCAGCGTAATCACCTATCTCCAGCATAAGTGACCAATGCGAAGATATAAACTCATCTTTTGCGCGGAGAGCATGGACTATAGAAGGGAAATAAGGTAGATATAATTATGGAGGATTGGAGACACTCACCGTTGGGCGCAATCGCTACAATTTTTTCGCAGAGCTTCCACTGCTTCAATATATCGACGAGCTGCTTCGTGAAGGCTAGCTAACTGCATACGGATAGCGTATTTCTAAATGCTAAGAGATTACTCAGGGAAAAAAATCGGTACGACGATGGCAAGTGCACAAACTTGTTCTTCAAAAGCGAGACTAGTCGTATCGAGCACTGCAAGAACAGCTTCAGCTAATATTCGAAGTGAAGTGTCATTCATCTGACACGACTCCACACGAGATGCTATCATCGTTATGAGCTGTCTCGACACAACTTGGCTCCCAGTCTCGAGTGCAATCACTAAAAATGGCACAAAGTGGCTCGCTCCTATTTTGTATCTCATACTACATAAAAATCTACGGCAATCTTCGCTTCTCTGAATGCATTTTCAACACTTTGAAGACATTGCCTCCTTCGCTTTTTTTCAAACTTTATTGATTATTCGATAGCTTACATCTCGGTGATTCCAATACTGTTCTTGCTTCTTGGAGAAACCTTTTTAGAACGGCATACCAGAAAAATGAAATCGAGTTTTATACGAGGTGAGCGATTTTTGTCGCTTAGGGTTGTAAGTGGTTGTGTAGATGGGCATTTCAAAATACTCACATTAGACTCCGAAAGTGATACTCAGTCTTATTTCCACTGTAAGGCGCTCAAGGAGGCGCTTAAAGAGGGTTTTTTCTATAAATCAACAAACTATTTAAATCGTAGAGAGTTCAAGCTACTGAATGGTCACTAAAAATTTGAGGTAAAAACGAAAAATGTGCGCGCCTAAGTGTTAAACATAATCTTACATCACTACTACAGCACTCTATGAGACCTTTGAAAAAAACTAAAGCATTGAAATTGCCAAGATTTGAGTTATCGAATGGCTACCAAATGTTGGAGGAAAAATCGAGAAAAGCCTTGTCCTTAAAAGGGTTGAAAAACGCGCCCACATAACCGAAATAACCAAATCTCTATATGTTACTCTGCACTGGTCGAAGTAGAATCAACGTATGCCTTCAGCATAAGCGCAAAGTTTACCTGTTTTCATGAGGGTAGTGAGCGGAATAGTATCTGCTTCAGACTTCACCTCAGTGGGAAATACTCTTTCTGTAACGGCAAAGAGCCTGAAAAGAAACAAAACAAATCTTTCATAAATCTAAAGCTCAAGTAAACTGAAAAGAAAGCTAAACATGTTGGACACGATTTTCAAACACTTAGAATAATACGTCCTAGAGTTGAGTGGTTTGCAAAACATTCAAGCCCAGGCGGAAGTTGAACCCCGCACACTGAGGCGCGTGCTAATGCTACACCACTCATACCGTGGAGCGCGAGTTACCGCTTTGTTATCACTCCTCCTGGGATATAACCTATTGTAGCTATCAGCAGCCAACCTCTAACAAGGTTGGTCGGGTAAGCAGATAACGGCAATTATGCGAATTAAATTACACCAGTTTCAAAGTGCACGAAACCTGAGTTCTTATTCATATTGGTTTTTATTAGTGTTATAATGTTACAAGCATACATCTAAGAGTATTAGAGTAGTAAAAGGAAGAAATTTCAGATAGATTTCATTTCGATCGCCCTTGTGGGGGTATGATACTAATAAATGCTCACCACACCAAATCTGTTAAAGGTTGGTTGCTGGCAGTAACAATAGTCTGCAATCGATGGAAGAGTGGTAGCAGAGCGATAGCTTCGATAGGGTAGTGGTAACACCCGCTACTCAGTGTGAGTGGCACATAGGTTCAACTCCCGCCTGGGGTTGAATGTTTTGCTTATCAATGAGCACCGCTGGATATACGATCATAATAGGAAATAATTTTGAACAGCAGTAAAGAGAGTAGTGATTTTTATATCAACAGAAAAGGTATACTTGCGTTCTTTCTGACTGGGAGGGGTCAAATGAAAATCCGATCTCATGCGCTGGAGACGACTTTTCACAGGAGTGTTAGTAACCATTCGAAAGCTGAAACTTCCGACTACAGCCCCACGTCGCTGGTTTTCGGAAAAGCCTTTCTCTCGCCGTACAGAGCTCTTTCTTTGAACTACTGATAATCGTTAGATAGCGTGGTCGCTCTTAATTTCAACGCTATGCTTATATTCTGGAAAGACCGTTTCTTTGAAACGCAGCAGGTATAATAAGTTAAATTCCTATCTGCGACCAAGGGGGCTTTGACCATTTCATGCTTGGCTGGCTCAGGCAACCACGTGAAGTGTTGACACGATACTTTTAGCGTTTATATGCCCGAAAGGCGATGTTCATCGGGTCGTCAAACGTGGCTGCCAACCAGCCCTACGTGAGTTGGCCGATGGAGCCGTTGATCGTAGATAGGAAACTAACTTATTTTACCCACCGCTTTCACAGAAACGATTCTTCAGGATATAAGCAACGCAATCAAATTCGATTACGCTATCGAGTGATTACTGATAGTCCACAGAAAGAGCTCTGTCCCGCTAGAAGTATACGTGACTGAGACAAGAAATCACCTGCCTTTAGCAATGCTCAAGATAGTCTTTTCCGAGAACCGGGACTTGGGGCTGCAGCCTCAAGTCTCAGCTTTCGAATGATTACTAATAGTCTTTCTGAAAAGTTCCTTTCCTACAAATAAAATCGCTTCTTATTTGTTCCCTCCGATTAAAAGAATCATACTAGCGGATAAGAGCCCGCATACTTATCATACTGCGATTTGTGATCCGACTCCTTGGCCATGATCTTGCCGACCTCCGCTGCAATAGCACTATCTACAGCCGACATGCTCAGTACTCTGAACAGAATAATCCAACTGCCTTGCTCCTTTGATAACTTCTAAAAGAATAATAAAACTGATTAATAATTATATTAAACACTTTCATATGTCATGATAAGTCCTCCCAATGCCTTAATTGGGATGGGAACGGAGACACAGAGATTGAACAGCTGGGACACCACAACTCTAGAATATTTATTCTGAGTTGCACGGAAACGAATGCATAGTTTCAAGGTGAATCTGCAGTGGCCAAGGGCGCATGTAGCGCAGTGGTTAGAGGCTCACTACAACACAAATAGACCCGCCCATGGCTCAATTTCACGGCCCAGGCTTTCCAATCTCCAAGTCCTCCATCTCTCTCGGGTCACCAGTGTTAGCAGACCTATATGGGAGGGTAACACCGCCGACGATTTACCGGTAAGCCACTGCGGACCTTAGTAAAGGCCAAAAATGCAAACACTTACATTGCCAATGCTTGATGGAGTCAAACTTATAGCGCATTCCACGAGGGTTTGTTTCAACGCCGTACACTTTAGCCTTTATGCTTGACCTTTGCAGGCGTTGTACACCAGCTCCGACAAGAACTATTATAGTTTGATCATTCGTTTCGAGTGTTTTCCTAAGACCTCAGCTCAAATTTAAATATGCCAAATAATCATTTTTGAGCCACGCATGTTATCCTATATGGGTGCTCTAGTCCCCACACTAAGAGTTAGCGACGATGAACATTTTACACTCTATGTCCGGTGAAATTATCGCCGAACACACGCCAAGAGTAATCAAATGTACAACACTCTGTGTTCGGTGATAATTTCACCGGACATAGAGTGTAAAAAGTTCGTCGTTGCTAACTCTTAGTGTGGGGACTAGAGCACCCACACAGGAATGGCAAAAGACGAGAAAGGGTAACTGCCAGACTGACGAGACCTCAAGGTCGAAATACGTGTATTGGGCTCTGTAAGCCAGCCCATTTCAACAGATCACATAACATGCGTGGCTCGAAAATATTAATTGGCATATTATAATTTGAATATTACTGCCAACCAGGAACAAGCATATAAATCCAAAGTGTAGGACCCCTGGAGATCTGAAGGTACTAAATCGCTGAAGGCATTTCCAACGCTGCTTAATTTCCAAAACACTTCTAGCGAAGGAAGCTGTCGAGGTTCTTGAAGAGGTGGTAGTATTCGCTAGGCGAGAGATCCCATTGGTGCGGCCGATGTGATAGAGAGTTCGTATCCCACAGCTCATTCAACATATATGACGCCGAATCCCTGTGCGCTGTCGTGTTTAGTAACGTGTTAAAGGTAGCTTACCAGGACGCGCGTAGCATAGTGATTACAGCCCTACGACACGAGCAAGATGGATGGTTCGCTTCATGCCTAAGGCTCATCAAGCCTTCCTATCACTCCGTGGTCGTGAATTCTTCCAATAGTAGTCATTCTTTGGCAATCTCTACGAAAATTATGCTGCGAACCGAATATCAAGACCTAGCAGTTAGATGATTGCCATGTTTCCTCGCCAAAAACAAGGGTTGGACATATTAATATCTCAGAACGATATAGAGATGCTTAAGCGTCCATGGTAAAGATAAACAGCGCGGAGATGAACTAGGAGCAAAATATACGACAAAAACATTATTAGAAGGGAATACAGGGGGTATCGCGGTTGCCAAGGTGAGTCACAAGTGACTCACTGAGGTGAACTGTTTCAAACTTCTAATCAGACAATAACAGTGCGAGCCAATCGCCTGAAAAGGTTTAGCTGAACGACTGTGACTAAAGGATATTTACTACAGTAACAAAATCGATAAATAAAAGCACAACAAGTAAGGATTAACAAAAAGCGAGAAAAGATCAGGAAACGGAGTGTAGAAAAGCCATCATTCCAAGGTCTGGGCTAAAACGAAACAAGCATAGATCGATAAAGTTGCACAAAAGTTATGCCATTCCCTCGTCGTCTTCGTCTTGAGCCTTAGGTCCACGAGGTTTCGGTCCACCAGTTGCTTGCTTGGCAATAATGATCTAAACGTAAAATGTAAGCAATTCAACGAAGTACACCAGAAACGTCCTCGACATTCTTATTTTTCCTGTAGCAATCGTACAGTGAAACTTGGAGTTATGATAAAAAAAGCATAAAACGAGGTGAAAAGAACCAAAAATGTCCGCAAACCTATTTATGCTTACTCGACGACCAAGACAACAAACCTGGTCAACCTTCAAAATCGTGGCAGCTGCATCAGTTGCCAGCTTGATAGCTAGTTTTTTTCCAGCATAGAGATCGAAAATATTGTTCTCAGCTGCATCCATGATATCTACGAAAGGAAATCGGTCAATAAGGCCTTAAATGTAACATGCGAAGAACGCCAATAATTAAAAAATACCATTCTTCCAGATATCGATGCCTGCATTCTGCTGGCCAGCTTCGTGCGCAGCATTGAGCTTTGTTAAGAGATCAGTAGCCTGAAGATATTTCCAGATAAATGGAAAATGAATAAATAATTGAATAAATATAACCCAAAAACTTACGTCCATTCCGGAATTCTCTGCGATACATTTTGGTAAAGTTTCTAAAGCGTAAGCAAACTTTTTGATGGCATATTGCTCAAGTCCCGGACACTTTTCTCCGTAATTCTCGATTTGTCGGGCTAGCTCAATTTCCACTGCACCGGCACCAGGCAGGACCTGGTAATAATGATAAGTGCAAAAACTAGCATTGATTCTGAACACCAAATCATTCTAAAATAATGTAAACAGATATAATAAGAAATGAAAAGCAGATGCAACCTTTCCGTCTTTTGTGAGGGCTTTATAGGTATTAATTGCATCATCGACAGCACGTTCCACATCATCAATTCGCGATTGACTAGACCCACGAATTAGAATTGTTGCCACATTTCCTTTCTCTCCCTAGATGATTATGTGGACATTGGAAAAACATTGAAAGAAAGAGTAACACTGTAACAATTTATCTTTAGCTACGAGAACACACTACCGAAATATATAAAGGAATGACTGATAAACTCAGTAGCACGAAACGCGATGTTTGGAGACAAATCCGCTAAGCCACGATTTACGCATTCTTTGTATAAGCCCCATCTAAGCAGCTAACACAAGATAAGCTATATGTTAATGATTTACACAAGAAATTTCCAAAGTTTTGCCCAGATATTACGGACACTACCACGACCTCATAGCGCTCATGTTGATGTACAAAAATTTGATTAAAGAAATTTGTGGAGATTTATGGTTATCAACCGCGGCGCGTGGGAAACATAATCTTGTTAGGAATGCTACATGATTTTAATAGAACTTTTCTGAGAAACAAATACATTTTCAAACTCACCAAAATTTACGCTACTTGGACGTCAATAAAGTTTAGAAAAAAAGCTTCGTCCAGTGATATTAGCATGATAGTTATGAAACCCGCAATGCATAAAACATAATTTTGAAAAGTTCGCTGGACAAAACTTTTTTTCCAAACTATCAACGACCTTTCAATACCGTTGAATTCGGAGAGCTCAAAAATATACGTGTTTTTCAGAAAATCCTTCTTACAACCCTGTAGTATTAATAGCAGGACTATGTTTCCCACGCGTCGCGCTTGAAGGGACCACAACTCTCCATTTGCGTCAAAAAACGATGTTTTGGCGGCTTTGTGATTCTGAAAGTGACCTGCTTAGAAACATATCGACAAACCTTATTCTCAAAGACTACCACATTCTCATCACCGATCTCTTTCACGTAGACAGAATCGCACTTTCCAAGTAAATTCACAGGAGGAGCACACTATAACATGGATTGTTATCTATGACATTTTCACGGAAATTCGCTCACTAGCCAAAAATGTATAAGTAAGATAATAATATGACGCAATAAAACCTAAAACAAAAGCGTAGATCAGCGGAAAATCACTGAATAAAGCTCACAATTCTGGCCTGGGCTTGTGCTCCCACAGTCCGACAGAGACGACGTAGGTCAAACTTCGACGTGAGCCTAAACGATATGACATGAGTGAAGTATTGAGGGAAAAATTTTGAATATTCTTGGGTAAAAGTCGATGGAAAAGATCACACCGGAAATGAACGTTCACTGACCTTACACCCATGATCTTATACTTGTTGAGGAAGTGTAGATAGAGATCGCCAAACTTTCCTGCCGCCACAACAACCTAGGAGAACCAAAAACGGCTTGAATACGATATCTGATGGAAATTGCTGACTATACCTGAACTCCATTATCAGCAAGGCCTTTCACTTGAGACTCAACTTCACTCTCCTCGCCCTTCGCAAACCCCATCAGTTCCTCCGCATTTTCAATGAGTACAGTACCCTAAATGAATAACCATTCCAATCAAGAAACCATCGAAAGTATAGATTATTCAACTGATTCTACATGGAAGTTCAAAAAAGAAGAGTAACAAACCTTAGTCTCAGTCTGAGTCAGATCAAATGGACACGTAAACACGGCAATCCGAGCATTTTCTGAACTCTTAGACCTCACCTTCGGCTCCTCGTTTGAAAACCATACCGTTCATCACCTAGACGGTATGAATTCACTGTAGTCATTTTCTTGTAGAAAGGGTATTAAGGACTGAGAATGTGGGCATAAGAGGCCTAAAATTCCTAGTTGGCTCTCAACGTTGATCAATTCCTGGGAGATGCACCATGCATTCGTCTCTATCGAGCATCGTTTGAGGTTACTGAATGCATACGCGGTTTCTACAATGGCTCGCGGTGGCCTATCGCTGTATCAAGTCAGTGCTGGTATAATCCTAGACCAGCCCGCTAAGGTCCGCGACCCCGGAGGGGTGTAAGGATTGGTGGGCTTTGGGCGCGGTATTGGACCCTTGACCATCAACTGATGGATCACGTATGTCTCGCAAAGAAGCACCTCGAACCACTGCGCCGCACACAATCACAAGAGGAATTCACTACAGAAAATGTCACAATAGGGTTTAATGAATTAAGTTAATATGAAACAAATCACCAAGAAAACATGAGAAACTCACCATTGATGAGCTCACTCCAGAGCCAAGGAGTTTACAGATTCTGATGTTATCAACGTTGAAATTATAGCTGTTTTTCGGTACAGTTTGAACTAAAATGGAACCTTGATTGTCAGCACTGAATGATTGAGAGATAACCAACATACCGCAAGCTTTCGCCACTAAATCTGCAATGATTTCCTCGTTGTCGTACTGTTTCGAGGTGATAGCGGAACGCAGGAATTTCTTCACCTAAAAACAGACCACTAAGCTTTAACAAAGGATAAGTTCTCGGCGTTCATTAATCTCTAAGGGATGTGCCATGCATTCGTCTTTGATTTTCAACATCGTCTGAGATAACTGAATGCATAACTGGCCCTTTATAATGACTCGTAGTGGCCTCCCGCCACATCGAGTTAGTGCTGCTCATCCTCTCATACAAGTCTTAGAATAGTCTGGCACCAAATTATCGATCCCAGAGGGATGAAAGGTTTGGTGAGTCATGAGCCCAATGTTGAAGCATCGACTTTGTGTGTAACGCATAAAAGCTCTCTCAATCAATGAGCTCACTAACGCTTAAATAGGTTAAATCGACGTGACAACGAAGCCATGGGGGTTTTAAGAAACGCCAAGAACTAACCTCATGTACGAAGTACATAAAATACCTTACCATAGAAAGATCTCTCAGATCAGTCGCCTCCTTGACAACAAGATTTGGCATGATCTCGAGAGCTTTATCAGCAGCTTGTTCATAACCCGCAGCGACTTCCTGTGGTGTGAGCCCCTAAAAATCAACGCCTTTTGATTTTGAAGAGTTGAACAACGAGGAGAAAAGCTGCTGTCTGGACACTCTACATTAAGACGGGAAACTGATGGTCAACTTACTATTCACTACTCATACTATATATACTGGACTCCCTTTCTAACACTACTGGCACTAAACTTCGTCTGAATTGGGAGGTTAACTCTAGGACTTTTGATACACGATTTTTTCAAAAGTTTTTTTGCTGGAGAGAGAATTTCCACTAGACTTTTAGTTGTCTTCGATAGCTTGCAAATCGACAATCCTAACAGTGGACTTGCTTTCTTGAAAAACCTCCTCAGTAAGCCGAAGTGACGAAGAGAAAAACATTTCACTCGGGGTTTTGGTCACATGTAAGTGTTATACAAGCACCAAAAAAATAAGATGTTTGGAGTAAATTGTGGAATATCAGAAATATGAAAAAAAACCTAAGAAATTTTATCGAAACCGGAAAAAACCCTAATTAAAAAACGAAAATTGCGCCTAGTGGCGTCGCACTGCAAGCAGCGATATCAGCTGTAGTCCCGAAAGGGTTAGACTGAATTAATGACTTTTTCTTTAGAGAAAAAAAATCATGATCCAATGAAAATGCTTTGCATAACAAAAAGGACATCAATTTGAAGTGCTCACTCTTATGGTTACAACTTCAAAATATTTTATAGAAAAAAAAAACAAAAACATACCATATTTATGAGCTCAGCGGCATGCTCTAACAAAGCTGTGGCCAAGATCACCACTGTGTGGTATTGTCTCCAATCTGTAACTTTCGTAAAACAAAATATGTAACCACTGAAGAAGATATGTCAGTAGAATGGTGTTCTTGGGATGCACTTTCGCCTCTGGAAAGGTCTTTTACCAGTTCTTCCTCAGATTTCCGGTAATCAATCGATAGCTTGAATCTCAGAGATTTCAGTATTGTGCCTGATTTCTGTAAAGGCCTCCTTTAGACGCTGTGGCAGACAAAATGAGGCCACGTTTCTAGCACTGCTAGAACTCATCTACATAAAGTTGCACAGGCCTTTCCAGGCTCCTTGGTCGACCAAAATTGCGCGGGGGGTGTGGAAAACTCAGTCTTTGTTTCCTCTGGTACAACGCAATAAAAGAACCTTTGTAGGAAACCAGCATAGTATCGGAGCTATTGAGATTCAAGCTATCAAATGATCACTAAATGCCTGAGGAAAACTAGAAAAAGGCTTGTCTTCATGGGTCAAAAAATGCATTCCGATGACACGAATGCGCCGATATTTCTTCTTTTCCACTATTACACAGCAACGGGTTTCTACATTTCTCAAATCTCTGACTTAAAAGCTCTATCCCCTGAAGGGAAAAGAAAAAAGCAAAGCTAGTGATCTCGAAGATAAAGGTACATCAACTAGGAGAAAACTTATGGAACCTGTTTCTCTTGCATCTGACTGGCCATGATGATTATTTTCGCGGCCGGATGTTGAATGTCGAGTTCCTTCAGAATTGTGGCTGCATCATTTGTCACGAACAGCTTCTCGATATGATTTATGACCATCTTGTTCATACCTATTAAGAGAATACTTGGGATCACATAGAGTGATCTCTTTACGGCATTTATCGAAAAAAATATGGCTGAAATCGTCATCCACAAACCATTAGGTCCATAAGCGGACTTCAGCTGTGAAGCCAACTCTACACATGCATCGATATTCCTTAACACAGCCTCATCGGTGCCTTTGAAGAGCTGCAAAAGAAATTTTTGAGAAAAAAAAAACTTAGTAGATAAATAATAAACCCTCTAAGGCACTGCCGGGGAAAGGGATCAAACGCGATATGGAACTGACCTGCGAACCATCCTTCATGAAACGCTGTAAGCCAGACTTTGGAATATTCATTGCCATTTTCGTGCAATATCCAAGTTCTTCTCAGTGGACTCTGAACAAGAATTTTCTGAAGGAAACTGACACCAGACGCCAAAATATAATCGCCGAAACGAAAACAAGATATGAACCCTTTCGACCCTGGGCAGGTATTGAACCAGCGTTCAACCATACAGGAGGCGGAGAATAGTAGTAGGGCGGTATCCTCAGTGGTGCGGTAGGTAGCACTAACCCCCAGCATGGGCAAAACGCTGGTTCAACTCCCGCCTAGGGTCAAAAGTTTTGCAGCTCATTCAGCATCCTCGGATATATAGCAGCACTATCCAAATTCGTTTTCCCACCAAAACATTCCGGAACAACATTCCAAAGATCAAAAGAGGAACACAGGAAGAATAAACTCTATTCCAAATCTATACACACACACTTCCGTGTCTAGAACTAATATCATGGTGCAAAAACTTCTTCAAAAGTGGACGAGAATTTTCGATATCCATTTCGGTTATCCGGGAACAAATGAAGAAACGGGACACCTTTTCCTTTTCGCGGGACAAGAACTTTCCATGAGAGTTTTAGGAATCATTCGACATCTTGAATCTCTGGACTGCTGTGCCTAGGCAGAGGTTTTGTCGGAAGCACTCTATTATAACGCCCTAGCATTGCACAAAGAAAATTGTTTTACACCAGTTTCGCTACTTCGCTGAAGCGCGAAAAGCATATGAAAGGCGTAAGGGAAAATCTTGTAAGAATCAGATTCACACGTTTTATTTCCAGAGATTACTACAAAGCGGAGAAAAACACCCAGATGAAACAACAGAAATTGCACTGCACATGTGAGTTTCGCTCAGCGCGAACGATCGATCGTCGTATCAAGTCCACGGGCAGTAGGCAACCCTGCCCCACACACTGGCCGACGAGCAAGTGCGCCGCGTATGTGAAACTTTCGACTTTATTTTCCCGCTACACTCCAATGAGACGGTCTTTCCGGAGGAGGAGCACAGCGATGGAAATCGTGGAAATTTTGCGCTATCGAATGGCTGCTCATAAATCCAGAGAACAGCTCTGTCCTCAGTGAGAAATACGCTTGCATGAAACACAGATGTTCTGTTTGTGTTACGAGCGCTATAGGAAGGTTTCCTTGAAGAAGGCCACGCAGCGTAGTAGCCAGATTATTCGTAGACTATAATTACACTGTTACGAAAAGTCCTTGACCCAGCCAAAGGCGTCGTTTGTCCATTTGTCGCCGGATAACATACAAGAACCGAGATTCCTGTGGAATTTCGTTTGCGATCGAATTGAGAAAACGTTAAAACAGTGGAATGTTAAGTCTCATGGCAAACGTGGATGATCAGCTACAGTGCCTGGTAGCCAAGAATTACCCGGACTAACCAGGTTTTGTATTTGTCACTCGATTCGACGACTACAGACTGAGATGAAGAAAACGTTATTTTATTTATTTTCACTAATGAAGCGCCTCTATCGAGGTGGTTGACCTACTGAGTATACCTAAACAGAAGTCTACAGAAAGATATAAAGAATAAAAAAAAGCTTTCGGCGTTGATCCTCGTCTCTAAGGGATGCGCCACGCATTCGTCTTCAATGTTTAGCTTCGTTTGAGGTGATTGAATGCATATCTGGCCTTTACAATGACTCGCGGTGCTTCTCGTTGTATCAAGTCACTATGATTATCGTTCCCACACAAGTCTAGTGCCAGTTTATCGACCCCGAAGGGATGATGGATGGCTTGGTGAGCTATGTGCACGAGGTTGAACCATCGATCTGATGTGTGACGCCAGAGCACCTTTAACCACTCCACCACAGGGCGCTCATGAAGCTTGACTAAATACACACTACAACCCAGTTGAACCCCACTTCGAAACGCCAAATATCACTAAAGGTCAGGAAATCGGCACGATACTTTCGAGAAATACCATATTTTCCACAAACCCAAATAAGCTCCCGACCTCTGTGGCAAAATTCTGAAAAGAGCCTAGTCCAGTTATCCAACGAGTCCAAGTAGAATCTACTCGACCAACACTCAACGACATTTGAACGTCATAGTCCTTAAAGGGGCGATCGAACCCATACTTTATTATATGACACTTCCTGGAATATATACCCAACAATGCTGAGTGATGTGCAAAACATTGGACGCTGGACGAGATTCGAACCCCGAACTTCATCCTTTCCGGGGGCGCCTGCTAACCATTGCACTACCGGTGCCCCTTTCTGTCATCCCTCTTCCTGCCACAACAAATGAGTATGTCTGAGGGTGACGGGAAATTTGCGAAACATATCAGGGTGCGCATGCTAGCAATACACAGCCAAAGCCACCGCTCTACTATCAGTCTTTTTTCGATATAACCGATTAAATGATCTTGCACATTTCAATGGCTTTTTCTTCTCTGTGCAGATCGCAGTACTTCTAGCACCGATTTCTTCGTCATCTCCTTGATCGTCGTCGAAACTGGCTGAGGACGACTCCTTAGAATCTAAGAATATCGTGGCTGTGGCGTTCCATGGGTTAGTTCTTGTTAGCCGGAGAGTATGGGGGGTGGAATACGGCTATACGCACGCCGTGACGAGCATCACAACCACACGGCCACGGCTACAGAGGCCCCATACATGATGCAAAAGACATTCACCTTATCGACAATACGTCGGGGACAATATGTAAGGTCGGGGCTATTGAAGCACACCGCATTTATGATACGACAATATTCACACTTCAACACAAATCGACTTTAATTTATTCCTATGTGGGGATGCCAGATTAGTCTCCACGAATTGTGATCAATGCATACGACGCATCTGACGAACTTGGGGTCGCTACGTACTTCAGCCACATACAGTCATCGTTGGCTTTGAATATTAAAAAAAAAGGTGAGGTTTCAACAAGCAGTTAATACCATGCCCCGGAATATATGACTGAAGCTTCCTTACATGACCTGCAATCGTGATGAAATGGACCGAAAATTATAGAATACCACTAGTTAAACGCTCCTATGCAAGGTGGAGATAGATTAAAAAGACACTTTCCACCTCTGGCTAGAGCCCTACGTATCCGATTTTCGAAAAAAAAAAAAAACATTTTCACAACACTGTGACATACAAGATACACATTCGAATACTACGAGATGTACACTACACGTTCATATGCTCGAAAACCGATCGATCACCGCGTCAATCCACCTTACCGCCTTGCGCCTCAGCCAGCGGCCAGTGAATTGGCCAAAGACCACTTGCTCGCGCATGCGAATTCAATCTGATTTTCCCTGCAGTGCAAGGCACAGGTCGTCCAGACAATAAGCACAGAGTTGGAACCAGCAACGATTACGCTATCAAATCACTACTAATAATCCAAAGAAAAAGCTATGTTTCGCAAGAAGAATGCTGGTGTGAAATACAGAGGTTTTCCTTCTGTAACGACGTCAAAAAAGGCTTGTTCGAAAGCCGGTCACGTGGAATATGTAGCCAGAGATTTAGGCTTTCAAATAACTGCTAACACTCCAATGAAAAGTTCCTGCACATCAAATGGCGTCGGTTTTTCTATTTGACGCTGTCTAACACAGAAATGACATCAAAACGACTGATGGCCAAGGAACCAGAAACACGTTGAACGTTGCTATGAATGGCCTCGAATCAATAAATCGATTCGGGTTCGATCTACTCGCAATCGATTTCAAACCGACGAGACCACAAGGAGAAGAAAAAGGAGAGGATTACTAAAAATGTTTTAAAGTGAAGGACGACACAGCAGCACAATAGTGATCTACCTGTCTAAGCCATTCGTAGGAGAATGACTGAATTGTCGAAGGAGATATGCTCGGAGGTCGAAACAGCGCCCTATTCATAAAACATGCTCTATTAAATAGCGATTAGAGCGCACTTGAATAACATTGATGTGATTGGAGCACGATAATCCATTTACGCCGCCCCTGCTATGAGAAAAGAGAGAGATTCCTGGGGTTTCCGAGTTCATCATGAGCTTGTGGGTCAGCTCTAGAGAAGCTCTTTAAGGCAGCTATCAGGGAGAAGCGATCCAGACGATCCTAAGGGAGGGATCTGCCCAGAAATCTCTCCTATACGGCAGCTTCTGCGTAAAGTGTGATGTAGCTGAGCAATCTATGACGTTAACAACCATGGAGAAGAGCAATAACATCAATTAATCCAGAGCCGTTAGCCTATCGAAGAGCGTTAAGTAACTGGCAGAAATCTGGACCTCAGCCCCAAGAGTCGACACTTCGTCTTAGCCCTACTAAACGGCGACCCATCCGAGTTGGAATGCGGGTTCGACTCCCGCCGAGGTCAGAGTTTTGTAAATCAATCAGCATTCTTGTGCACCTACTTACAGCATCTTAACACCCCCTAAAGGAGCGGCAAAATAGAGGATTTCTATAGTGATCAGATCGTCTCCTTAGCGCTCAACGGCTTGTCATATCCACCTGGGTTTCCGCTTCTAACGGGTTACGATCGATTATCGATAGCTCCGTAGGTCAGAGAAAACCATCAATAATCTAGGGATCCATGAAATCTAGAGATTGGTGCGATACGGCGACTATCAGAAGTTTCGAGTACCCGGTGGCGCTTGTGGTGGTGGTGGTCCCACGAGGAAATTCATGACTGTTTATTGCCTGGAAGAGGGCGAGATTTCTTTTTTTTTTTCTTCAGGATTTCTCTCATTGTTTTTTACTCGCTTTTTTCCACCCTTTCTCGCTTTTATTTGGCGGATCTCACTACTTCTGGCGCTCAATTCCTTTCCCTCGCAATCCCCCGGAACAACTCCAGCTTGGAACTTCCTATTGGGAAAAATTCCAGTCAATTTACGCGGCTTTATTCAACCAAAACTACCACGGTCTCCACGCCGACTCAAGTTGAAAGCATGCACTTTACTTGCACTAACTATATACATCTAATATACGTACGAGCCATAGCGCATGTGGCGCAGTGGTTAGAGGGTTTTGCGTCGCACTCGAGGTCGATGGTTCGATCTCGCGCTCGTGGCCCGCGAACTCTTCCATCCCTCTGGAGTCGGTAGATTGATACCAGACTGGTCTCAGACTTGTATGGGAGGATAAGCAGCACTGACACGGTAGAGTGGTAGGCCGCTACGAGTCCTTATGAAGGCCAGATATGCATTCAATCGCCTTAAAGTTAGAAACTGTAGACGAATGCATGGCGCATCGCTAATGGATTAATCAACGCCGAGAGTTCTACCCTTTATTCCTCACGAATACATATATATGTATATGTATATATACATGTATGTATGAATGCATGCGTATATACATGTACATACGCATGTTTATTCATGTATATATGCGTATATATATGTATATACATGTGCACATAGTATACACACTCTGGCAATCGATGACGAAAGCCCTACAGTTCGTGAAGATGAAATCCTTGAGGCAAAAAGGAGGCGAGTAGGACACAAAAAGTACTGGAACTTGGTAAAAAAAGAAACTGTAATACCGGTTTAGAAAGTGATAGTGTGCATTCAAGCGTGTGTATGTATGTGTATATGTACGTGTGTATATATACATGCGCATATACGTGTGTATGTACGTGTGCATACATGTGTATGTAACCTTTATGTTGAATGACCCGTGTGCAGATCTCAGCACTTTTTGCATTCGTTGATTGGTTCCTTCGCATTGCCCCTACACAGAGCTCTTCGAAGGTTCTTTCCGGATTACGTGGGAGCAAATGAAAAACTGATCTCATTCGCTGAGGAGGAAATCGATTTCATAGGATGTTAGTGATCATTGGAAAGCCCAGATTTCTGGCTACAGCCCCACGTTGCCGGTTTCCCAAATAACCCTTGATAACGCTGGAAAATCCGAAATGAAATTATGTTTCACTCGACCACGTGTTTTTTTTCTCTTATTTCGCTTATATTTCGTTGGGCAAAACTTTTTCCCTAGAGTGTAAGCACTCGAACTATAGCACAAATTTCAAAGAACTCGAAAATTTGTTTGCTTCTCAAAAAGCTCTTTTGATCTTCTGATCTCTCCTGGTCTTTTGATTTGTGCTCTGAACCTCGGCGGACAGAACTCTTTCTTCAGACTATTAGTAAACATTTGATAGCGTAATGTTCTCTGATTCTAGCTATGTGCTTAGTTTCTGGAAATACGCTTTAGCAAGGAAAACAAGATCGAGTTTTACAGTTTTGGCAACGTTGTTTACCGGCTATTCGGCAAGACGAGGGCCGTGGCAGGGGGCGCGGCAGGTGCAGGCGAGGCGGAACAATCGATACGTTGTCATTCATTTGGGAATTTTTCCCCCGTTTTGAAAGAAATTCCAGATAAAATGGTTGGCTAAGATACTATGATAATTGCGCTACACATTGATGTGCTTTTCGACTTCTAGCGAATTATACGCGTGATAAAAATGAGGGCGAAAGCCGAGTGTGAAACATAGTTTTTGATCTGGATGTTACAGCGTTATAATGGGGTGTTTTGAAAAACCGGTAACGTGTGGTTGTAGCCTCAAATTTCAGCTTTCCAATGATTACTAACACTCCTATGAAATGTTCGTCTCTAGCGATTGAGAACGGTTTTTATTTGTTCCCTCCTAATCAGAATGAACCTCTTCGAACATTTCACTTGTTGTTTCGGCTGCTGTCTGAGCGCTTCTTCTTTTTTATGAATCTCGTAAAATATTGGTCCAGTCGATCCTTGTTGCGATCTTGAGGGTAGCCAGGCCAAGGCGTCCCCAGATAATCACAAGAGTGTGTTGAGCGGGGATCAATCTAACCATTGTTTCTTTACAACTTATATCACTAACCACTTGGCCACCACTCTCTCTGTATTTCTATGGTTTAGTATTATTTTGAAGACTTACTTGCCTTCAGTCTCAGCGTTACCATTTAGTGGTGATTCCTTTGATAGTTGAGTTAGTACCACGAGCTGGACAAAAAACTCTTCGGCGAGCAGGTCGATGTTTTGGTCTTTCTCAGAGCTGACTGTTCACAGTCGTTCCTCCTTACATTCTGCGCCTTCTTTGATTTTCGATGTTGGATAGGTTGCTCGGAGAAAGAAATCGCTATCGACGAAGAATCGGTATCATCAGCAACCGTCCCATATAGAACGGCATCGTCCAATCAGTGAGATTACTTCATTCGAGCCCAGCTACCCTGAAGAAGTCGCGACTCCAACGGCAACGAAGACGAAGATTCAAAATCTGAAGACGACTGTGAGCAGTTGACTACAATCATCGGCCCTGAAGAGAACGAAGACGTTGAAACGCTGGCCGAATAAAGCTTACTATCAATTCTTTGGTATCTGATTAACCCTTTGTGGAGCGTCGTTGATAGGAAGCGGCGTCGCGCTGGTCGCTCGCGCGGCAGTCGTGTACTACCACTCATTCGATCGCTCAAATCTCGCTGATTCCGAGGCTCAGTGTGGTTCTTGTGAAAGTCTTCACACGCTGTAAGAGCGAAAATAAAATTCCGTTACACATTTGGAGTTTTCTTAGCAAATAAGGGTTTATGTACGCTAAAAATGTATGGTCGTGTAGAGAGAATTGTTATTTACCAGAATGATGTCAAGACATGGAGTTGACAAGACATGTAGGTCAGGGGGTTTTTCCCGAAACAGAGATAGTAGAGCTTGACTAGACAACTAATAACGCGCGTCGGGTGCGATATCGACTATGCTGCCGCCCCTCAAAGGGTTAATCATCAAAAGAAATAATCCACCAAGAGACTATCTCAAGCACAGTGTCCGTAGTGTCCGACCTTACCTTAGGGATCACTTATTTCGTGCCTAGGTCGACATTTGATGACGTCCGCTTTGGAATTGCCTGTAGATCATTGGACCAGTATAGTTCAAGATACCATTAATGAATCTATGAATTTTCTAGATAGATGGTGAAAATTCTCAGTACTGGTGAGGTGGTTAGTGACGATGACCCACGTGCTCGTCAGCGGCCACCCACAGATCCAACTCCGTCTGGAACAAATCGCGTCCAACATCAGGTACTCTAAATGTTTTTTTTTTCTTAGAAGTTCTCTTCGAGAGGATAAATCGTGCACCTATTGGGATATATAGAACAGCAACCGAGGATGTGCAGTATCGACACGTCCTCTGTGCTTCCAAGCAAACGATTACTCCGAGACTCTGGTTCTCTGATTCGATGTCTTGGGCTTCGTACGCTTCCAAGACGTTCCAGAAATCGTAGGAATCAATTAGAACAAAACTTCTAGGTTGAAGAAGTCTTCACGTTGGCAATAAATCGAAATTTTTGTCGGCTTTCCACATTGTCTATCCTGAATAAGAAACATTTTTTCAACGCCGCGATTTAATGGTTGCATAGAACTTTGGGCGAAGAGATGTGATGGATTCCTTTGTTATAGATGGATATTTTTATATTGCATACTTTTGAGATGAACCGATTCGATATTCGAATCATCCTCACTTTTTTTCACTGCTTCAAGTAGTGTGAAGAAATCTGCTCAACGAATCCATGCAGCTAGGAGGAATCACTGGGCTCCTCTTGCAAGCGATAAGAGAGAATGGAAATCTTAATGGTCTTCACTCGAGTCACTCGTCGGCGAGCAGCGGGACGGCAGGTGATATGAGTGATAAAGACGTACATAATCTTCCTGTTCGTAGTGAAAGCAGACTTCGTTCTCAAGAACGTCGAAGCATAGCCTGTTTTCTATCCTTTGTCTGGATCTATATGGGCTACGAGGGGTTCTACGGAAAGTACAGGAATGTGTAAGAGGATTGCAGTGCAGAAATGTGATACCGTATGTCGATGAGATGCTACTGGCAGGAGGTGTTATATACGGGCATATCGGAGTTTATCTGCAGCGGGAGTGAAGGAACGTGCAATAAAGGCTGATTTCATAATTATTTGAGCCAACATGTCATGTGGTCTAGTCTGTTAATGGGCTTTTGCACAGCCCGATACGCGTGTTTTGGCCTTGCAGCCTAGTCATTCGGACAGGCCCTTCGTCTTTAGCCAGTACTCTCGGGAGCCCCTACTCCCCCTATGAAGAGGTAGGCGACGACGAACGATTTACACAATCGCCGTCAAGTGAAAAATTACGGTTTTCGGGCACTCAATTGCTGATGAAGATTGATCTGCTTTTAAAGATGTTAGTGGTTGAGATCTTTGAAATGCCACTAGATGAGGAGAAAATGTTGGCGAGATAGTTCAGACCAGAATAAAATGTGTTGTGGTCGAAGTCAAAGGACACGAGTGATCTTATCCGCATCGAAGATATTTCCAGAGCCGACTATTGACTAGCCTTGGCATTGAGCAAACTTCCGTATTTTTCCTTGTGAGAAAACACGACGCTGTTGATAGTACGACTTATTCAGTACAGTACAATGCGGGAGTCATCGCTGTCGTTTTCTGCGGTTTCGCAATCTTTGGAGCCTGAAAAGATCAAGTTGTTTGCAACCATATCAGCGAAACACCTCCATCACTTCAACAAAGAAAACAATTACGGTTGATTTTTTCTTACGAAAAGCTGTCACAATTTTTTTTTTTGTTGAAATATTGGATGGGTTTGGCTGACTGAGTTGTCGACAACCTAGTCTTTCCACGATTGGAAGAATGCGCAACTGCCAAAATGCCAGCCGTTATTTTTGCCGTGTATCGTACTGAGTAAATTGAACTGTTAACCGGTTGACTTCCGCGGACCCCACTGGGTGAGTCCGGCTCCATCTCCCGTCCCGCCGCCTCTAACAATGTCTGTCTCACTCCTCTCTGCCACTCGGCACCCGTCGATCGGGAAGAGGGTTACTGGTTCAATCCCTTTGTATGTCAGAAATGTTAAGTTCTTTAGACTTGTCTGAACTAGGAATCAGATGATCGTTGGTAACAAACAGCTAGACACGGTCTGATTGGACTGTTATAGTGAGTGATATGAACTTCATCGGTTGTCAAAATTTTCAAAGCATGCTCATGTGATTTAGAATTTAGCGTGACCAAAGTCAGCATGTAATCGCTGGCAGCATAAAAGTGCAACATCATGGAACGTTTCATAAGCAGGTTTCCTAAAAGAGAGATAGGAAGATCTCGACACAGATGTGGAAATCGGAGTAAGCTATTTGTCAAAAGCGAACCTAGTGAACGAGCGAAATCATCACCAGAAGAAGAAGATGGAAAAGAATGTCGGTTGGGTTACACGTTTAGATTAGTGTTCGATGTTCTCACCGCTCGGGTGCTGAGATTAAGAAGTGTTGTAGATATTTTCTGGTTCCAGCCTTACTTACCTGGCTCTGTTTCCTCGAGAGCGTGTGGAGCACTGGTTAGAAGTGCCATGCGATTCACGCAAGGTTCTATCTCGCGTCCGAGGCTCACAAAGCCTTCAATCTCTCCGGAGTCGCTAAAGTGATATCAGACTTGTTTGAGAGAGTTCCAGCACTGGCCTGGAGAAGTGCTGGACCACTAGGAGTCTTCGTAAAATCGAGGAATGCATTCAGTTACCTCAAACGATATCTAAGGAAGCCGAGTGCTTGGCACATCCGTGAGAGACACATCAGCGGGGCGGTCTTAACTCTTCTATCACTTTATGTTGCTATTTTCGTATTCCGGACCTTTCAATGGCTTGCCTTCAAGAAGGTCCATTAGTGGGTTTGCTTCAAGTTTAAATGGAGTGGTTTTGGGTTGTCTACTTCTCTAAATTATAAAATATTCCATCGATTTGTAAATGATATGTGGTTTGAGACTGGAACGCTGCTACAGAGTGAAAATTATGATGTTCCAGGCTGATCTGGGAGATAATTTGGCCTCAATCTGGCACTCTGGTAACGATCGTCTTCGACAAATGGGACTGCAATCGTTTGAAATCGCCGGATATCGAGTCGATCCACTTCATCTGGTTGCCGCTGTTCTCGGTTTTGTTCTTTCTGGCCCTATGATGTTAGCTATAATAGTAGCAATGATATTGGTGTCTCAAACGCGAAGCGACAATGCCACCGTGCCTGCTCAACAGTCAAGCTTAGGTGGTAGTGGAAGAGGTCAACATCGTCCTGGTCAGGGCGATGGCGTGCAAAGGAATGGAGTTCCTGAGAGGTCTGGGCCGTTCTCAGGTCCAGGCAAGAGATTAGGATCTTAATGCACTTGTTCTTTCAATTCTTGCATTGCCACGTTACTCTATTTTTAACCCTTTGCGGACGACGGTTCATCGATTTTCGAAGGCGACGCGCGAATTTCGTAATTAAATGATATCTTTTTTGTTTTGGAAATACCTGTGGGTTTCTTGCGTTACTCTGGTACTTCATATTTATCTCTACAACCTCATATGATTTTTGTGTGTGTATAACTCCTATGTAGAAGAAAACTCCAGGTGTGAAAGATGATCGTCTTTTTCGCTCCTACAGGGCTTTACGGTGACCTTCTTGAATACCAAATTAGCTTCGGAGGTATCAAGGTTTGTGCTATGGAGTGAGTACTAGTATAAGTCAATGAAAATCCATTCACAAACTCTAGCTGTATAAATAACCAGTTTGAGTGTGAAGCAAAGTTATAATTTTGCTGCTAGCGTACTCAGAAGACCTTTCCGAAAAACAAGCACCGGTGCTGAAATCGCCGAGATTTACGCTTTTGATTGACAACTAAGATTCTAGTACAGAAGGCTTTGTCCAGCGATAAAAAGACCCTGGAAAGCTGGAGGTCAAACTGACCCTCACCGTCCGCAAAGGGTTAATGTTGGCCTTTCGCAGGTGATACATTTTATGTCTTTGCGTGAATTTTTCCGTTCTGATGTATTCTGGGTGTCATGGGGTTGGGTTTGTACGATTCAGGATTGTTCATAATGCAGATGTTTTGATGATTATGTACAGATAATATTCTTCCTTTTCGTTTTTTTTCCTTGTTTTCCTTGTGATTTCATGTGTAATATATATTGAAACTGAATGATTTACTTTTGAAATTTGCAGACAAACTGTTGATTCATAGCGTGTCACGCACATTTATGTCTCTGTCATACGTGAATCTCAAGCTTCATAATGCTTTCTTCTATGATTTGCCACTACCACAAGGCTGATAGATCGGACTTATTGGGCTAAGCGTCTTCGACGTCTTCGTCTTCATGAGGGCCGATGGTTCGAGTCGTTTGTCCACGTTGTGGATCTCCGTCTTCGATGTTGTTCGGATCGAATCCTCTTCGGTGGAGCACCGCTCGAATGAAGAGCTCACTCGACGATGCTCTTGTAAATAGGATGGTTCATTAACTAATTACCAGGTGATACAGATTTCTTTTCTCTAGGTAGCTTGTACTGCAGTAGTCGATGTCGTTGTCAGCTAGAAGAAAGCCTAGTAATACTTTAGAACCGACTTCACGAGCCATTCTGTATATGAGAACATCATTCAGTGAGGTTCTCTATCTGAGCGATGCTCCACCGATGAGATTTTGACTGGAACGAAAAGAAGGAGAAGATCTACAACGAGGACGGAGAACCCTAAGGGGGCGGTCGACTCGAATCGTCGGTTTTGAAAAGACGGAGACTTCGAAACGCTAGGCCAAGTAAAGTTTATATTATCAATGATCGTGCTTTTGGCTGAATCATAGAATAAATTGTCATGATCGACAAGGAGAAGACTGAAGGGAAGTCAGTTTTCCGCATATCAATTGTACATCCTAACAGTTTATTTCTAAGCCTTTTATAGGAATGTTATGGCACTTTTAAGTGTTAAATCACATGTTTCGGTATTGCAGCTTCAGGAGTGACGCGATGCTTTTCGGCTCAGTAACTTACTCGAGGATATACCCTATATAGAGGAATCGATGCCGAACTATTTACACTCGACATATGGTGAAAGGATCACCGTGGCCTGACTCAGCTGAAAGGCATCGCGTCAGTCATGAGGCTGTAATACCGAAACACATGTCTCGCACTTTATAAGTGCCATAACAGACCTCTTGAAAGGCTTAAAGTAGGCTGTCAGGGCGTGTAAATTTTGAGCGAGGTTTCGAAATAGTAGATTGAAAGTGTTGATCGAATTTTACATATGTCAAACTGGATGTTAAAGATGTTTTCTCGGGGAGGCTTGTTTTTCTGAACAGGACTTGTCATTTTCCGCCATCATCGTCAATAAAATCCGTGCCAAGCCATCAAAAGGTAGGTTTACAATTGATTTCCGTGCATTGGGAATCTGAGCATGATAAACTGTTTTCCGTTCTCTGTTATCGCAGAAGAAGCTGGAGGTGCTGTCCAAAGTTCAGCACAAGGATTCCGCTAGAATTTTGAGATTAATCGCTTGTGGTTTGAGCGGATTCAACTCTTTCGTCACGGTGTGTACCGTTTTCGGTACACACAGGTCCGCGCTGTTGGGGGCGGTTTGCGAAGATCGGCGTGACCCACGATGAAAATCTGATTATTATTCGTTTATATTAGGTTTGAAGGGGCCTTAATCTTGACTGAAGGGGTTTTAGTCATCCATAGCCGTCCAAGCCGCTCGACAGCTGAAAACGGCCGCTGTAGCAAAAGGGTTAAGTCTGTTGTAAAAAAGAGTTAGTAGGATTCAGTGCTGTAGAGTTTTCAGCAAGAATTTCAATAGGTTCTGTGTAGGAATTGAGGTAGTGTAGTGCTGCTTATAGATCGTCTCTCAACGGGATTCTAGCTCAATACCGCCGACAATCGCCCCTATATTTCAATATGCATCTGAATGTTATATCACTCAAGGCTTGCAGTCAGCTATGGAGGGTGGGTTCCATAGGAATTCCTTGAAGTCAAGTAGATGAAAGTGCTTTGTATCTTGTTCTTTCATTTCAGCGTTACATGGAGTTGGTCTTTCTTGGCCCTATGCTTTTGTAGTAACTGGTCTAGCTCTCAGGGTGGCCTCTTCGCCTCTTCATATCCTTGCTGAGAAATTATTTGCACGAAGGTTGCACGCTCAGAATGCTTTGGTTCAAGGTATCTTGAAGGTGAGCTAGATCTTTCTCACTCTCTATATAATAGGTCGTTCCATAAGTTCGGCTTACTAGAGTAACAAATACTCATTTATTTACCAGAATTTGTTAAAATTGAGTGAACTTAGTACCGTGCAGTTGCGCATTTTCTTGCCACACATTTCGGTATACCAGCTTGTCTATACTGGCTCTAAGATGGAACTAGTATAAGCACGCTGTATACGAAAATGTTCGCAGGAAAATGCGCAGTTGAACGGTACTAAAATCATGTAGTTTTTATTACTTCTTTTAACAAATTGGGTGTTTATTTCTCTATTGCCAAAACTTATGGAACGACCTAGTATTATATTTTTCCACATCACATGTCGTTGAGGATGAGGATTCTTAATTTTAGAAACTCAGTCAGCACTATAACGTGGAAGTAGTTCCTGATCCTACGCGGGTCGAAATTGGAGTTGAAAACGTCAGATCCGAAAATAAAGCACATGGTGAACGACTGGTATGATTTTTCTTCTAAATAAACATAGTTGGGAACCTTGTAATCGACAGGAATTTTTTCATTAAATCATTTTTCTTAGCAGCGGTGTGGATTTATTACTATTTAGGCAATGAAGTTGAGTGAAATGCAGAACTTGGAATCCCATGTGGAAGTTTGAACCCGCGTTAAGCTTTTCCGAGGTGCTTGCTAGCAACTGCGCTATTGGGGCTGGCTTCCTGTTCTTTTAATACTCTCTTTCACACCTTCTTTATAGCTGGCCTGCGAAATTGGGCTCAATGCTTGTACTGTGTTGCAAGCCCAAACGGTTGGACGGGTAGTTTCTTGAAAAGTCGATATCTCGTATCGGAAAAGAGTAATAGCGGAGCTGGAGTCTCGGTAGTGCGGCGGTTATGCGAGATCCCGAAAGGGTGAGACCCCGATTGAAATTTCGCCTGAGGCTTAAAGTTTGGCAGATCACTCGACATCATCGATGTAGAGTTGAGAATAATCACTGAAATTCAGTTCTATTCCATTGTTGTATTCTCAAGGAATTTGTCCTGAAAAGGGTGTTTTGGGCGAAATCGCTGACTATATAATAATTATTCTGGTAACTTCAGTTGTTCCTACAAAATCCGTAAAAACCCTATATAGGAGTAACACTCTGCAGGAGTGCAATTCGAACTGTGTTATGTGCTGCCTCACTGAAACGTAATAGACTTTCTATCTAACAAAACAAAAGGAATTCCAAAGGTTCATATCAGAAGTTAAGAACCTAAATTCATCTAGGTGGTCCTATTTATTTTGTAGTGAGTTATAATGAACTCTTTTGGTCAGTATCTATGACAATATAATGTGATTACACTTGAATAACTTTGACGGCTCTTTTTCACTGATAGTGCGAGCCGCACCACTAGGAAACTGCTATTTTAGCTGTTTTTGTTTCCCGGAATCCCGCAAGGAAGCCCCGGCTGGGCTTCCTTCGGTTGTTACCAACAATAGAGCAGTCTCAAGCCCTTGTGGACCAGAGGGAGATTACCACTTTGCAACTTCTGGCTAACGAATCCGGTAGCGGTTTACTCTTAACTGAACTTTCCGGGTGAAAGCGTCGGACCCGTCGTGCACAGACGGGCACATCTGGCGCGGAGGGGAAAAAAGGTCAGGGGAGTGAGTCGAAAAGAGGGGGCGGAAGAGAAAACGGGGCGGAGGGAAGGAGGCCGAAGGGCGCGGGCGTGTTCGTGACGCGCGGGCTAGGAGGAACGACGGGTGAGTGGGGCCGCCCTGTCGCACT